>JAVCKT010007583.1:17407-33785 GCA_032273925.1 Rhynchotus rufescens
ATTATATGGTAATTTCTTCCTGGAGCAGAACGAAGAAGACTTACCGAATGTGAAAGCAGGTTCGGGTTTCAATGTTGCTCCTGCAATATAAATCAATATCTGGTTATATTATGTGTCTTTCAGACATCTCCTCTCAATTAAATATACTTTTATAGTTATAAATACACTTTTAACCCCCAACAATGAAATGAATTGTAGGAAGAGTTCAGTATGTTTATTTTTTTATTACGGATTTTTTCAGAATATACTAAGAAATGTTTTACGCTCAGCAAAATGCCATATCACAGCCGATCACAAATTAAGCCATAGAAACTATGCATAAATTCAGATGACTTGATTTCACATTTTCATCATGCATAATATAGATGCTAAACTTACTTACGTACACATCTCATGGAAAAAAAATCATATTTGTGATTGCTTTTATTTATATTGAAAATTATCAAGTGCTTCAGTGTGCATGATGATACAGTTGGCTTTCATGTATGCAGATGGTGTGATTTGACCTGAAAAGGATGTTCATATCTATATCTACAAGCTTGTTAAGGAAGAAAGTCACCTTACCTTTCTTTATTTGACAAACATAGGCATTCATATGTTCACAAAATAAATCATTCCACTTCATACTATTGTAGCCATTAAACACTCCACATTTTTCATTTCCATCATAATTGTTCGGTTCTCCATTTGACCATTTTTCAAAATTTACCTATTGTGGAAAAAAAAATCTATTATTATTTTTCTTTTAAATCAAAATTCTCCATTTAAATCAGAACTGTCTGTTCTTTTAAAAAAGAATACATTTCTCTTGATTTCAAGATTCGTTTTATGAGTTCAAGGTCAGTCTTGTGTTATGGTGCCAGACCTTAGAAGGAGAAAGACATGACCCTTGTATAGAGTAACGATTCTTCTAAGTATTTGTAAGTCATGTTAGCAAGCTAAGAAATTGGGTCTCTCCTTGTTACCAGGACAGTTGAAGTTGTCCTGTGAAGCTCTGAAGAGAAGTATTCAAGTATCATAATGCTGACTGCTGGATTGATGAATCCTGCTTTCATGTTTCTACTTGAGACAATCCATATGTGCTGCTATACTAACCGAGGCCTTGAGGACCTCAATATACTTAAGAAGGTGAGGGCAACAGAGTTTAGCTTGACTAGACATATAAAGTTATTTCTACTAGTTCCTGACATATGGAAACGTAGAGATTAGTGTGAAGTAAGTTTGCTTAAATAAGACAAATAATTATTTAATCACCTTTGATAATATTGCATATACTAAAAATCTCATACCGTTACCTATAATTATGAATAAATGAAAAATAAAAATGAAATCCCAGAGTGAGATTGAGAATAAAAGACTTAGAGTCACTTGTGGCTGGTACAGGTAATGCAACAGGATGTATTAGGAGAATTAGACGAACAGCCGAAACAAGAAATGTACTCACTGGTGAACCATCACTCCATATGAATCCTCGGTCAGAATCCAGGGCATTTAAACCCATCCAGTAAGATGAATAAAGATACTTTCTTTCTCTGAGTGATTACACACAAATATGGACAATCAGACATAGTGGAACATAAAGACAACTGTATCATTACATTCTCAGTATTTTGGCATTTGAAGTATCAACAGAGTCACAGAAAAACAGTGAAAAGTAGTACAGAGTATCCTCTCCCCAAAGACCTGCTAGAAAACCCTTTTGCTCATCCTTCTATCTGATTACTTCTTTGCAAATATACACAATTCAAATACAAAGATATTTGTGTAATAGAAACTCATCATCTGAAATCTTTTACATCTCATAGAAAGATAGAGAGATTGGGGGTTTTCGTGTTTGTTCGTTTTTTTTAATGTGTTATATCCTATATCTAAACTACAGGTTTTGCTGATACTCACAAGCTAGATATTAAATTTTGTTCTTCTTCACTATGGATACTGGCCAGATCTCCTCCAATGGCTCTGCAAAAATCTCTTGCACCAAACCATGTTTCCATTTTCTCCCTTTCCCTCTGGAAAAGCTACAAAAAGTGGACAGTTAGTGCCTGTCTCACATATTAGAGAAATTACAGACAGTTAAATGCTTACTTTGAAGCATGAGCTGCTCTGAGGAAGGGAGTGCCACTCCTCTGGGCATGATGGAAGAGGAGTCGTCGTTGGAGGAGGAGCAGGGGTCATTCCCTCCACCAGTTGCTTGCAGAGAAACATGTTTTTCACTTCACAGTTCAAAATATTCCATAATCCAGCTGAAACTCCTGTTGTCATGGCCACGCAGCCTGACTCCCTTCCTTCATGAAACATAAAATTTACCAAGCTAATTGATAAAGATCTACATCTTCTCAAAGCATGTTCTGTCTATTTGAAAGTTACTTGACCCCATTCTGTATGGACAATAGCCCATATATATTCCATATCACATTCCTCTAATATTATACTATGAAGATACCAAAATGTCAAATGAGCAAATAACAGAGAGAAAATAATACCAACAGACATACTTAATCCCAGATGGCCAATAGGGACCTAGGCATGGTCTATTCCACCATCCCCTTTCATTAGTTCAAACAGAGGGGTGTACTTTCATTTCTATAGCTTTATGACAGAAGAGTTTCAAAGCGGCACATTTGTGTTGAAAAACCAACTTGTGGGGCCCATAGTCTAGAAATTCTTCAGTCCTATTTCCAGAGTGTGTACCTGGCATTCCTGAGTTCCAGTTAGTGAATGTAACAGCTTCACCATTGGCCCATTGGAAGGTCCCTTGCTCTACCACGTCTGAGAGAGCAATCCAGAAATACTTTGCTGGATTGAATCCAATTACAGAAGTCAAAAATGCTTGTTCATACCTGTGAAGAATAAGTTCCAAAATTATATTTAACTAAAATTTTATCCTAATTTGTTCATCAAACAATTCATAGTATCAAATCTGGTAATGTGCTTTCTTAGTATGTGAGAATAATACCTGTCCTGTACAGTAGCCAGATAACCTCTGTTTGCTTCACAGGTTTGGTTTGCTTCTGAAAATGTTGCTGGTACCTGTCCCATGGAATAACAGTAAAAACCATGCTTGATCCAGCCCTGTCAATGTAAACAACAGAAATGCATGGTAAGTTTTGTCAAACTGCACAATGCTTTGCATTCCTAAAGGCTACTTTAATGCTATATCCTAAGTTAAAATTAATGTGAGAAAAAAATGAAGAGAATAATCAAATTCCCGTAACTCTGTTTTATCCTCCTTGATAAAGGACCCACAAGACCAAAAATTCCTTGTCTTCCTGAGCAATTGGCCTTAGTTATGATTTGGAGCTGAAATATGTGTTCATGAGCACTTACTCTTTGTGTAAAGCCTTGTTTGCTTTTGCCTGGTGTAACTCTAGTGGCATTATTATTTTTCTCCTACTTGTTGCAACAAACTACTACAAACAAAGTGCAAAATAATTTGTGCAAATATTCCTGGCCTTTTGTGGTAGACTTAAATGAGAGAGGGAATGGGCAACCAGCACCCTGTGGGATACAGCACAAAATTATAATGGCATGCTCTGCAGAGAGTAGTTTTTATGGGATCTGAACTGAAGTGACCAGGTATTAATGAAGAAAAAAGTGTCAATACATACAAATTAGCAATTTTTTAGGACTACAATTTAAATATTGTGAGAGTTAAAGTAAGATATGACAATGTGAATATATCACTGCTTTTGCTTTACACTTACTTTCTGGCAGCCTGGGTAAGTAACCTCAGCTTCTTCTGATTCTTCTGCCAAAGGCTTCCTTTTACAGATGTAACCAAGTTTCTTTTCACACACACTGTCGGCCCAGAAGCCATCCTGAGCATGGTAAGAGGAGAGCACAAAGAGAAGTCTGAAAAAATTCCAGATACAGGCTGAACATTTACCAGCCCCTGAGAGAACCAGCCCTCCCTACATTTGGCTGAGGTCATTTCAACTCTCTTCCTTTTCTTGCTACCTTCTCCAGTATCCCAGAATAGGGAATGTAATGCAGTGGGGTTAACATTTCCTGAGAGATATCGGAATTAGTCTAGCATGTAGTAAGAGTTCAGTGGCTGTTGAGAACACTAAAGAAATGCTTTATTTCTCTCTAGTGCAGGGAGATACGAGATGATAATAGATAGGAAACTAGCTATGATACTAGAAAGGAAACTTTGGATAAATTAAACATAAAATATACATGATACAAGCCTTTCTCCATAGTATTCTGATATGTCATTTTAAGCTGAGAATAAGGTAGATTTTTTTTTGTACTTCGTCTTTTGTACCTCCAGTACGACCAGCTTCCAAATTGACTCAAATAAACCTGTGTTAGGTGGCTTAGGGGAAATATATGAATATCCTTGCACCAAGAATCATGTTATGCAACTAGAATCAGCCATGTTGTATGTAAGTTACTTCAATCACTTTCAGATGGGGGATTTGTTATCATGATTTCAGAGCAGACTGGGTCTGCATTGCTTCTCATGCTCTTCCCATATTTAGTCTCCAGGCTCCTTCCACACCAAGATATTCTGAATCAAACTAAGCTCTTAAAAAAAAAATAGAGGCTGGAATTTGTCCTTCATTTTGTTTCACTGACTTTTTCCTTTTAAAGGGCCTGGTGGACAATAGAAAGAATGAAAGAATGTGAGAAATTTTTACCTCTCCCCTCATAATGATGCAGTCTGCCTCATCATGTGTGTGAATTGGCTCCCCTTGATGCCACTTGGTGTAGGTCACTGGTGACCCATCACTCCATTCAAAATACATTTTAACCCTGAAATCATTTAGACCAATCCACAGCTCATCGTCAGCCTCTGGGAACACAAGCATAATTGCAGTTATGTGGTTATATCTTAAAAGGGACAAACCACACTTCACACCCCTGGGAGGTTGAGTGAGCAGGAAATCTCATTCCCATCACATTTTTTTTTTTAAATAAGATCATAGTTACAATTAAATCTATAATATCAGCATTGTAATTCCAAGTGAAAGAATGACCATCAGGAATACTCACTGTACCCAAGCTGAGACACTGTAAAACTGTACTCCTCGATATTATGAATACTCGCCAGCTCTCCACCTTCTTTTCTACAGGAAGATTGTGCTGCTTTCCATATTTTTGGTGTTCTATAAATTATATAGCAATGACCTGCATAGGCCACCCATTCTCTGGGGCATTTAATAGGCTTTATGTCACCTAAAAAGAATTATATCAAAAAATTAATGAGCAATACTACTCAGTGCTTTCTTATAATCAAAAAGAAAATGACTGGTATTGACAAAGACTTGAAATACTGGAGTACATACTAGTAGAGTAGAAAAATAAATGTGTATTATGAAGAATATTTTCCTTACAGCACAGTATTGACACACTCATTTGTTTCACTACTACTTACTCTTGACTCTTTTACTGAAGGAAATAAATGCAAAGTAATTTGGCATGTAACCTCACAGGACACTGCTTTGTGCTCAATCCTTTTCAGCAAGGCATAGAGCCATGTTTTCCAGAAAGGGGCCTCTATTTCTACCAGGAACTTTATCTCTGAATTTTGAAGATTTTCTGTGCTGGAAATATCAATTGTTGATAACCATCTGGTACTCCTGCACAGACCAGAGCCCAGACACATTCATTTTGTATGGAAAGTGTAAAAATACCAGCTGCATGGAAGTGCAGCACACCTCCTTCTGTAGCTGCTGCTTGGTGTCATTTTATTATGGTCAGCCATATGGCACTTTGCTGAATGCTCATATGCTCTACACCTGTAACAGCAAGCTGAAGAGTGCAGGAGGTGGGCCTGGCCACTGTCATGCAATCATCTAAGTTGTTCAGTCATTATCATGCTCCCTCCATGTAGTTTTGAACTTTGTAAACTTGCATACCAATAGAAAATGTCCAGCCATGGTTTGGAGGTTAACACGGGCCAGAAAACACTCTTAGTAAGCTGTTTTGGATGTAGCCACACTGAGCATAAGAGTATAAGGATTCTTGCTAGGATGTCCCATTCATCCTTGGAGTCAGGGAATAATCTTATATATTAGTACAGATGCAGCTGACAGAGACAGTGCAGAGCTGACAGTGTGCTGTGAATTCCCATGTTAGCTAACTGCAAAACATTTTCTTAATGAAGACAAGATCTGAATGTGCCTCAGGTCCAAAAGGAGCACAAATGGGAAAAGGTGCCCATATTCTGGAGCTGTCATTCCAGAAAACAGCAGAAAGGGCCAGGGAGGGCATGTGTGGCATGAACTCTGCATCACATCTTCTTGCAAGGCACAGCTCTAGAGTGTTTTGCAGACCACAGAATATTCATCAGTATTTCATTATCTGGATCACGTGACTAAACAAATAATTCTCCGTTCTTCAGTACCCTGGAATCTTCAAAATGGTCTTTTGTTGAAAAATATCTAGGTATCATCTTTAAAATTAATAAGATGATGAAGGTCTTCTGAGTGTTGACCATGTGAGTAACAATTTTGACAATACGCAAGACAGAAGACTATATGTAGTGTCATTTCAAATATGCAATAATGGCATCTGCCCATTATTTCTCACTCACTGCCCAACCACTCTTACTTTTGACCAACTTACTTGAGGCAATAGTGGAGGAATCTGAAGAGGAGTTTCTCTTTTGGCAGATATATCCCAGTTTATGGTTACACTCATGGTTTTCCCATTTGCCATTCCTACCTTGGAAGGTCCCACATATTTTTCCAGATTCTGTAGAGGGATTTCCTTTAGGAAAAAAGGCACAAAAGACAGACAATGCCAACACGAATATAATCAATTTTTATGTCATCACATGGAATAATGCCCAAGTCTCTTGTGCCTACCAAGCCCTTGTCGTATTATTCTCAGAATGAGAATTCCTAAGGGTGGTGATAAGGGAGAATCCTTCATGATTTCCCCCTCTTCTCCCATATACTTCTTGAGGAGAAATTCAGTGCATTTGGACTACTACAGAAAAAACCTTCATAAAAGATGAGTTAAGGCACAGTTCGTAAGTGCTGGTAGAATTGCAAGCAACTAAATCTCCTTTACAGAGACACTGAAACTGAGATGTGGATGTAATTCCGTGAGAACGCTTGTGCTTTGTTTTTTTCCAGTAGTCACAACAGTTATATGATAAATTAGATGCTAAGAAAATAGCACAGACTTAATGAGATATCAAAATTCATCAAGTAAATATCATAGGTAAATAATAACTGAGGAGAAAAAATAAAAATGTATTTTATGTGATGTTTCTCTTCAGAACATATTTCATTATTCTATAGAGTTTTTTGTTTGTATTGAATAATATGCCTGATGAGAAAACTGGATGGAAAATCAAACACTAAAGAAGGCACAGATGCATATATTGAAATGTTTTTTTGGACAAGTTATTTGCTTTTTATGGGAAATTTAGAATTACTGACAATCCATCTTTGTGCAATCTCTATTACTGTAATACCCTAGTTTTCCCTGTTCTCCCAGGACCGGTGCCCATTCCATGAAACTGAAGATATTAGATAACAGAAATTTGGAAAACAGAGAGAATTTTAGCCCACATACTGATGATCATTTCAGAAAAGTACACTTACCTGGAGCCCAATTCAGATATCTGAAAGGATTACCCCCTGTCCATTGCCAGCCACTGTCAAGCGTACTAAAAAGACCAGTCCAGAGCTTAGCATTAACACCCAGGTCACTAGTGAGTCCTAAATGTTGAAAACAAATACACAGACAAGTTATTAAACTTGTGATTCTGTTGTCACTGAAAATACTGAAGAAAACTTAAAGTGAAATTTCAAAATGTGGAAAAGTTCAACCGTTATAATACATATCTCTTTTATATAGACTTGTTTTTTACTGCTATTTTATACATATTTTGTGAGAAATTGACAAGTTTTTTAAGGATGCCACTAAGACCTATTTTCACAAGATATTTAATCTTATGTTTATAAGTGTCCACATGAAATATTCTTTAGTTGGACCTACATTTTATCCACATGCAAGTTTTTTGTTTTGTTTTGTTTACCTAATAAAAACATTTCTTCATGAAGGTCTGTGACACTTAGTAATTCTCCTTGCTGCTGCTGGCAGCTTTTCCTTGCTTGGTGCCACGTCAAAAGTGACTCTGAATTTATCTGATAGTAGGTTTCTGTCAAAGGACTTTTTTTCCAAACATCATTGTGCGTGGTATCTGTAAAATATGGTGACAGCAATTTGACAAGGTAGCTATACTTGCTTGGAAATGTAGAAAACCAAATCTTTAATGCAGATTAAAATTATGTATCTGTATGATTTTCTAAGCTTTCACGTACATTTTGACCCTTTTATATATATTCTCTTTGTTCAATATTATTAATAATAATCTAGGGAATTATTTCTCCTTACAAATCTGATTATTCCACATTCACTCTGTTTCAGGTGTTTAAATTTACATAACTCATCTATTTCTTCCACTTCAGCTCATGTTAACCCACTCACCAGTATGCTCTATCCATACATACACATTTCCCTACTTCCCATATAGAAATTCTCAGTCTGTACACTTGATACCTTACCTCAGGCTTTCCTTTTATATTCTCCCCATCCTGTTAGCTTCACAGAAACAACCTTTTCAGTCAGCTAGGAAGCAGGGGGAAGCTTTTAGGTCTTCCTGTTGAAGGTTTTTTTTTCACACTGAAAATTTCCCCTCAATGGTTTGCAGGGATAAGGATCCCTTGGACCTCAAGACTGCCTCCTGTGCCTTGCCATTCAAGCCAACTCTTCCATTTTCTGCTCCATGCTATGATATTTTACTGTCTTCCTGCTCTCCTATATCCTATCTCTATTACTCTGTGCACTTCTTTCTTCACTTCTCTTGCCCTGCTTTTCTTCTTCCCTACTTTTAGGGAATTTCTCTTCCTTGTCCTATAGGTTCCAACACCATTCTACACAATGGTGATGGTGACGGCGATAGTTTTTCCTGTGCTCCCCATATCGACTGGTTTCTGCCTGAAGTACTGCAGGAGTACTTCGCATCTCAGTTGCAGAGAGAAAGCCAACAACATTTACCTCATTTCTGCTTACGTAGCTCATTAGTAAACTAGAACAACCTGAATCTAGGTTGTTGTCCAATACTACTTCCATGTTCTGATTTTGACAATGAAAAGGAAAGAAACTTTTAGTTAAGGCCTTTCATGATTTTTTCATGAATAAATTACCTTTTAATGGACAATTTCCAAAACGTTGGTCTCTATCAAAATCTGAAGATGTTGCACACCAGAGAGTCTCTTCATCATTACTCTGAGGTATGCACTGAGCATGCCATTTACCATTGGCCTTGAACGGGAATACACAAGGTGCGCCAAAGGAATTTCCTCCCAGAGTAAACATATCTAAGGACAGAAATGAAGAGCAACAGCAGTCAGTTGGTATCAAATGTTGATCATAGCGTCTGCTTATAAACAGCACTTCCTAGCAGTCCCTAGCTCTCCAGCTATATACAGGTGTTTAGCTGAGTGATGCGAGAGCTTATGTAGAGAAAACATATCATTACCTAATTACTATGAAGTCTTCCAAGGCTGTTGCGCCAAGTATGACTAGGACAAAATATTCAGAATAAAGGTCCAGAATTAAACAATCTTCATTTGGTCCTCAGAGTAATTTCTGTCCAATTTATTTTGCTATAATTCTTTCTGAAGCAGTGTTCCTGAAGTGTTCATGTCTCAGATTCTCACACTGAATACAAAATCCTATCTATCTGAATTGAATAAAACATCTTCTGATATTTGGGATTTTGTTTTTTCTTGGATGTTTGAGGGGGCTTGGGATATTTTTGTTAGTATTCATGGGGAGTTACATTTTAAATTTGGAACTGACTCTTCTGAGAAGTGACTCTCCCATCTCTAGGCAGTGTAATTTGTTATTTGAAGCAAATTATGACAAACTTAATTCTAGCTAGAACTGTTGTAGGGCAGGCCTACATTTCATCCCTGGTTATATAACTTCCCTGCCAGAGTCACTGCAGAAAGAAAATTAGATGCTTAAGCCTAGATGCCAAGTCTACATAACCCAAGAAGGACAGTAACGCAAGAAAAGAGAGATCTGAGTCTCCAGTGCTCGTCTATCAGCATGTCAGAAGTTACTTACTGCACTCTAAACAATGAAAGCATTATTCTTTAATTATTATCAGGGGGTAGTTAAGGACAGCATACAACGTTTTTTAGATGTAACCTCAGCTTTGATCTGCATAGCTGTGAATATCCATCTCATTTCTAATACAAAATTGATTCTTGAAATAATTTCAACTTTTAAGTTAATCACAAAAACTGTAACAAATTTCTTTTTTACGGATAATCCAGGCTTAACTCAAGTTTGTACCTGGAATAGAGAGGAAGAAGGAACCCTGTTTCTTTTTAGAAATAGTGTATGGCCAAAGGAAGTCATTCAACAGTAAAAATGAAATGCAACAGAATTCCCTTCTCCTTCCACCAATGGATCAGATCATAGATTTCGAAAGAGTTACAGATCTCCTCCTGGTGTTGCTGATCCGACAGAATTCCTGTCATCCAATCAGACTGTAGCAGAGGCCTCTACATTTTTATACTTCTGTTTGACAGAACTATTCTCCTTATATTAGGCACAGTTTTGCTTTGAATTTCTACTCTCCTCTTTGTAGTCAGCTCTGCTGCTGAGGTCACTGTGAAAAAGGGACTGCAGGATGGCAAGCAGGTAGTGGAATGCTTTAAAAATGGAGGCATCTGAGTTACTTTGGAAGGTAGAGATTAATTTTCACAACTCACCTTCATAGTGCTGAGAGCACACACTCTCTGTGGTTCCATAGATTTTCCACTTGCTCCCGTTGCTTAATTCCTTCTCCAGCCTGATTTTCTTTCCCTTTCCTTTGCTATAGTTGAAAAATAAATCATTGCCTTGGGTTGCGAGTGTGTTATTTCTGCATTCCCACCTCTGAAGTTCATCTGACTTGTTACAGGCTTTCAAAGTGATTATAGCATCATTGTCCATGGAGAGCACCCCCAGGCACAGCTTCAGCCCCACATTCAGCAGCTGGGTGGCCGAGATCCACCTGAACTTCTGGAACTCATTGTGCTGCTCACATATGGTAGTTATAATCGAGACTGTGTTCTGAACTTGGGCACAGAGCTTGCTGTCTTCATCGTATATTGAAAATATTCCACTCTCTACAAAATAAAATGAGAATTCAAATGTTTGAGGAGAGATCAAATAGGAGACAGGTTGGTTACTATTGGTAACCATCTGTCAGTTTGCGACATCAAAAAGTGAATAGTTAGTTATTCCATAAAGAAAGAAATTGAGAAAGAAGTATTACCATTATAAATATTCATTAAAATGTTATTGAGGTGTATGCAAACAAAGTGAAAAAAATAGTTAATTCAAGGGAAATTGTTCTTCAGAACTCTCCATAAACCACAATGTTCTCAAAATGTCATTCAGAAATGAACTATACTAAATTTCTTGAGATCCTCAAATTTCCACTATCACACAGCACATTAGACAGGCTTTAACTTTGCATATAAAATTCCATTTTGCTTTTGAGCTATTAAAAATATTTTACATGCTCAAAATGTTATTACTATTATGCTTGACCAAAAGTACATTGTGTTTTTCAGCTCTTCAAATAAGCTGATCATTTTTCATTTTTAATTAACTAGTTTGGATTTTTGGCAACCTTGAATAAATGGTTTGTAGAGTTCAACTTGTGATTTTCTTTTAGGAGGGAAACCACAACTTCCAGTACCGTCAGTTCAGTTCTGAGTAGTTAAGCTCACTAAGAATCCTAAATGCCATTTATAGCAACACTTTTAAATAGAAATGTGAGGCACGGCGCAACAGAGTTAAGAATGTTTCTTGTAACCAGCTTCAGGAAAAGGAGGACTCCATTACCAACTTCAGCCTGTTCTAAACCTTGGTCTTTTCTGCAGATGGCCTTGTATTCTTTAGCTGCCCCTCTACATGACAGTAATATCTTACAGCTTGCTTTCACGTGCCGTTGAATTGTATTGCTACCAAAGTTTCTTGCTAGGAGCAAGTGAAACAATTAAAAGTGGCTTCATAACCCCTTAGATTATAAGGGGGGCCAGGAGCTCTAGAACATCCTTGGTGCCATCATTTATGGAGCCAACATACGGTTATGGAGCCACCACACAAGCTTATTGCATCCCCCTAAGCACAGCTCTCCAGTCGTAACAGTGCTCCACAAGGTTGACAGAGGATCGGTTAAAACAAGCTTGGTCTTGCCCAGAAATATGTGCAGAAGAAATTATTCTGCAAGGGATTACATCAGCACTGTTGGTGAGCTCCTGCTCAAGTGGTAGCACTGGCCTCCCCCCAGTTCTCTAGCTGGGAGTTTCCTGAGGGAAAGAGTTGCAGACATGGTGGCATTTCTTTCCTCTCAGCAGTAGGAGCATCTGAAGTCTGGCAGAGAGCAACTTTCAATGTCCTTCAGCTTCAGCCTTCAGCTTGGAAACTGATTATAACATGCAACTATCAGTATGCCATAGTCTGCATGTGCTAAGAAAATTCAAGGCACCACATTAGCCAGTGGTTCTGTGCATGATAAGAGGACATTGTCTTGTACTATTATTTTGTTATATGTATATAATATGTATATAATTTATGTATATTAATAGAGAGCGCGAGCTATTTTGACTTCCAATAATGCAGTTTTAGACCAGCTTTTACTCACATTCAGCTAGGTCACTTTCAAGAATCAACATTTTATAGGTTGCATCGATAACCGTTTGCACATTTCTTTCACTCATATCCCTCCTTGGAAAAGTAGCTTTTGGGATTAAAGACACTCCAAGCTTGTATAGGTATTATCAAATTTAAGAGTTGAATGAAAATGTTCTAAATTACATGCCACAAACAGATCAAGACTCCCACCAAAAAGAACAACAGGAAGGCACAAGAAAAAGCACTTGCAAATCTCCATACTCAGAAGAGGACAAAGACTTACCAGACATTTGAAGACATGTAGCAAGGGGAAAGAGAAAAATCAGGAGCAGATGGACAGTCATTATCAAATGTTTTGTTCTCTTCTCTCTTTCACCTCAAATTGATGCAGAAGACTAATTTGTGCCATGCAGGAAAAATGTTCTGTACCCAACCACTTTAACAAATCCTTCTTAGTTTTTAAGGCTTCAAAGATACAAGGAAGTTCTGGGTTGTAAATAAGGAACTGCATCTTGTCACATAAGCGATTTTGAAATAATATTTAAATGAATAAGCTTTGCTTCCTAAGCTAATTTCTCTGCTGTATATACGTGTGTTTTTTCTTTCTTGGAAATACTAGATGCAAGAGATAACATTTCAGTGTGTGTTTCTGGAAAAGTACCTAATCATTTATGATCATTACTTTTATGAAGAAGCTGATATGAATGTTTCTCTACTGGAAATAAGGGCTGAAAAGAAGGGGAAGTTCTGCATGTTAATAAATAAGAAAAAAAGCAGAGTTTAATACATTACTGTGAAATATTGGCTAAGACAAAAAAAAAAGTAAATCAAGTAACTTTGATTTTGGAATTAGAAAAAAATGAAAATTTTCCACCTCTGTAATTCCGCAGAGAAAAGCTGCAGAAAGAGGACCTGTCATCTTAAGGAGACACTTGTCCCTTTTTTTGGATCAATTTTTTGCTATATGCAATAACTCAGTACTCAAACTGAAAGCAGCAGTTGACAAAACCTTGCAAAGAAGCCACACAGTTCTACAACAAAAATAAAATCTAATGGGAAAACTGAGGAATTTTCAGTTATTGCAATGGTGTAAAACAAGACTGATAAATATTAGGGCCTACATTTATAATCTCTGTTCTATAAGAGGTGGCATCCTCTGAAGTGCACATTCTTCAGCCATACTGAGAAAGTTCTGATGCTTACCTTGACAAAACTGTTACCTTTATCATATGGACAAAAATCAGAAAGATGGAGATGGTGGGGTAAGAAGGCATTCCTGTGGTAGGTTTTTCTATTCTTCACTGTGGTCCAATGAAAGGCCTTTGAAAAACCTCAGTTTCTGCAGATTAAGGAGAGACAGGTTTGGGCTAATTTTCCCAATACGCTGTTTGCTGTGGGCACCTTTTAAGGTTCTTTAGGAGCTAAAGAGGACAAAAGAGACTTTCCCTCAAAACTGCTATTATTGTGGGCAACAGCAACATTTGACACCTGCATAAAGGCCAGGGATTCCACCTCTACTACTGCTCTGACTCAGACGCACAAGGATAATTCCCTGGGTATGACACAGGTACACAGGAACAGGAGTAGAATATGAATTACAGCAGTGAGCGTTAAAAAAATGTCAAGTAGGTGGAGCTGGACCAGAAACTAGGAAAGAGAAGGAGGCTGAGGAAAATGGGAGAAAAGCTAGGACTGTCTTGACAAGGAAGCTGATGGACCATTCTGAGTGTATTATCATGCACATGCAAAGATGACTGTATCCAGTCTGGTATTCACTACCATGGCAATGTTTGATTATGCAACTTTGAATTTTCACTAATACAATTCTTACTGTTGTTTTTTTGGGGGGGGTCCTTCAGATGTGAGGATGGAGAAAATACTTGTATTTATTAACTAGTCGGGGGAACATGATGCCTGATGCTTCTGCTCTGCAGATAGGATACACAATGTTCCAGCATCTTGAAAGACACAAAGAGGGAACAAATGCAACTAAAACAGGGAAAGAGAAGGCAGTGCTGCTCTGAAGAAAGTCTGGTGTTTGCTGAAGAATTGCTAGCAATGACCTGCTGAGAGAGACTGAAAAGAGCAAACCATTCCATGGTCATCTTCACCTTAGTGTTTGTACATTTGAACAGCTCCTATTACACAGTAGAAAATGGGAAAGGAAACCTAACGGCTGCTGGGATGTGCTCTGATGTCTTCCACACAGCAAGGCATAGGCTGCAAGCCCAGAAGTGGTGAGGAAGAAAGGCTGCAGGGTCTAATGCTGACGCAGCGCTGTTCCTCTGCCAGTCTCTGCTGCTCGGGCAGGAAATTCCGCTCGCACACTGCGGATTCGCCACCTTTCCTCTGAAGTCTGCACTCTTCTGGAGAAAAGGGGAAATGAAAATTCAGCTCAATTTTATCAAGAAACCTAGCAATGAGCAACATTTTCACATGCCCATTGAAACAATTGAATTTGTTTCACGTGAAACAGATTTTCACATGCTGCAGCCCACTGTCATCATGGCCTTCTTCAGCTGCCCATAGAAACAAATGGGGGCTGCTAATCCCGGTTCTAGTAGATGCTTGCCTACGAAAGTTAAACGATGCATTTTTACAAAGCACTGATATTAAGTCTAGATAGGAATATTAGGATTATTTACCCTGATATAACTTGACACAAAATTTCAACCCAGAATTTCCATATATACCACAATCACAGACTTGCCAACTGAACATGAAAATCTTTTCAAAAGCCTGGAAAACTGAGTAGGAATATTCCTGGCTACGTAAACAAAGTGAGCAAACTATCTTTTTATTCCTCCAGACACGCTCCAAACAGATGGAAAGAGGATCGTAAGGCAGGTTACGCTTTCATGTGGTGTTTTCATGACATCATTTTTTTTTCTTTTCTGCCAAAAGTAAATACAAGAGATCTTGGCAGAACCACTGGATTATGGATATGTATTATAGTGGTCAGCCCAGGCCCTCTATTTTGTTTTATTCATCAAGAATTATTTTTGTTTTTACAGCAAGAAAATTTCAAAAAAGCAAGATCCACATTAGTTCGTGAATGGTTATTTATACAACAGATAGTCTTAAATTTTCCATATGTGGTGACATCCACTGAGGAAACAAAATAGGGAGATCATAAGAGCAACATGATAATTCTACGATAACTGATCGATCCAAACAGGAATAGTTGGTAGGAAAAAACAGATGAAAGATTTGACGATTAAAATATATTAAGCAACAAATTACATGGCATCCATGAGTCATTGCCAATCATTCTATCAATGCAGCAACAAGAATAATTTGCTCATCCCAGTCTTAGAAACATTTTTTTTTATGTAGCAATTACTTCTCAGGAACTTCACACTGAACAACAGGAAAACAGAACATAATGCCCGACCATCCAAGTGATGTTAGATAAAACCATTCCATTACTTCCCTTACAGCTCTGGCCAGGGAAGATGGAAATAACATCAAGCTATGGAAAGAGAAGAGTAATTTTGGAACTACTTTATCAACAATTCTTGAAAATTTGTGAACATTTTCCTTACAAGTCTAACCAAATGAATAACATTATCAGAAGCTAGGGACTCCTGTATTCAGGTGCCTAATGAATGAGTGTCCATCACTGCAAGACATTGGATAAAAAATAAAATAAAATAAAATAAAATAAAATAAAATAAAATAAAATAAAATAAAATAAAATAAAATAAAATAA
>JAVCKT010007584.1:0-42751 GCA_032273925.1 Rhynchotus rufescens
TGCTTGGGGGGTCATCTGAGGTCACCTAATAAGATCAGGGGTCACTAGAGGTCAGTGAGGTCAGAAATTTGTCTCTCAGGGGTCATCCGAGGTCGCCGATCTAGCCCAGAGGTCACTAGAGGTCATTGAGGCCATAAATCCGCTTGCCTGGGGTCATCCGAGGTCACTAGAGGTCATTGGAGTCAGAAATCTGCCTGTCCGAGGTCATCTGTGTTCATTGATCTCGTCCAGGTGTCACTAGAGGTCACTGAGTCCTATTTTTGAACTCAGTGACCTCTAGTAATCCCTGGGCTAAATAGGTGACCTCAGATGACCCCAGGAAGGTGAATTTCTGGACTCAATGACCGGTGCTACCCCTGGCGTTATCATATGACCTCACAGAAGTAAACTTATCTAGTAGATCCCATTAAAGGGAGAATTTCAGGCCTCAATCATCTTAATGATCCGCTGGACTATGTGACCTCACATGACCAAACAAGCAGATTTGGGGCCTCAATGACCTCAAATGACCCTTGGTTTAGTCAGGTTACCTCAGATCACCCCACAAAATCATACTGTGGGAGTTGATGTCCTCTATTGACCCCTAGGATAATTAGCTCATGCCACAAAAGCATATTTTTAGCCTCTGAGTCCTCTTGAGAAGTTAGCGGTTATTATAGATTATTGAGGCTGTAAATCTAGCTCTCTTGGGTCACGTGAGATCACCTAAGTTCCCTGAGGCCAAAAATTCGCTTCTCAGGTTACATTTGAGGTAACCAAATTAGCCCAGTGGTTATCTGAAGTCACTGACAGCCAAAATTCACTTCTTTGAGGTTGTCTGAGGTCACCTAATTAGCCTAGGTGTTATCTGAGGTCATTGAGGCCTGAAATTTGCTTTTCTGTGGTCCTTTGAGGTCACATAACTGACCTGGGGTCATTAGAGATCATAGAATGCTGAACTTTACCTTTCTAGGGTCGTCTGAGGACACCTAATTAGGCCAGGGGCCATTAGAGTTCATTGAGGCCTGAAATTCCCCTTTCTGAGGTCCTACGAGGACCAGTAATTAGGCCAGGGGTCAACTGCGGTGCCGGAGGCCAGAGGCCTCTCTTGTGTCATGTCTCCTAATTAACGTAGGTGTCAGTAGAAGTCATTGACTCCCATAATGGCTTCCCTTGGTTCTTCTGAGCTCATCCAGTCTGTTTTTACCCTCTGTGCATCTGTCTTCCTTTGCCTTCCTGTATCTTGTTCATCAAAGTATGGAGCAGGTTTCCCTGTAAAAAGAAACAGTGACAACCCCTTCACAGCTGCAGCAATGACGCTAAACAAAGAACATTCCAAATATTTCCACTCCCACTCCTATAACATCTTCAAATTTCACAAGCCAGTAAAGGAATTTATAATAACAAAGGTTTCTGTTGACTGTTATATAATGGCATGAGACAAACTTAGTGCTGGGGATGGTGTTGAACATGGCAGTATAAAATCAAAAAATTATTTTATTCTAATATTATTTATTTCAAAATTCACAGATAATTTCAGTATCTCTATAGCTGCTTCAATCAATCATTTTTATTAAGTCTTCCGTTCCATTCATCCAAGTGCTTTGCTACCAGCACTGTTTTAATATTATGGGTCTATTTTTCAACTGCAGTGAGGGAAGGGAAAAAAAAAGCCAGATGTATTTTATTAATACACTGAGCAGAAAAGGAGATGAGAATTATTTCTAATGATCTTTAGAAAGGAGAGTCGTTCACAACCACTCAACTCATTAACAAGCCATAATTCAAACAAATTATAGCTTGCTATGAAGTTTATGTTGCACTTAAGCACACTCATACAGGTGTCAGGCTAATTCTAGGCAGAGGAAATCACAGCATATACTTGCAGTTTATGTAATAATACACTTGAAAAATACAAATTAATATTCTATGTCCTACAGAGTGAGCAAAGAAGTCGAGTCACATGGGTTATACATAATTTTCTCCTGTACAAGCTTTCTTATACGTATGAACCTGCAATAGCATCTACCATTAGGGCTCAGAGACACGTATCTTATTGCTCAACCCACCATGGAGCACAGAATCAAACTGTATTTCTCAAATACAAATAGGGAAAACTAAATCCTAATCCACAGAGATCTTGTCTCTAGCCAGGACTTGGCTGCTGCTTCGAAGAGGACAGATCCTGGAGAAACTGGTTGTCAGCGCTGGGATGTGGAATGCAGAGAAGTCCTGCTTCTCCTCAAGGCAAGAATTCTTGTGGCAAAAACAAAAAATTTGTGGTCTACAAGGATAAAACTGGTCTGTTTAGAAGTATTTTTTAGGAACCTAAGCAACACTGAGAAGCCAG
The DNA here is from genome assembly GCA_032273925.1 of Rhynchotus rufescens. NCBI lineage: Eukaryota > Metazoa > Chordata > Aves > Tinamiformes > Tinamidae > Rhynchotus > Rhynchotus rufescens. The sequence goes on from JAVCKT010007584.1 coordinate 2,330, forward strand.
GGAACAAGAATAAAGCATTTTAAAGTCAGCAAAATCTAAGCTCCAATGGGTCATACCATAAATAAGAAATTCTATGCTCCACTTACCTATTATTTCACCCAGATTCCTTTAATGCTCATCTCCTTTTCGTGCTGTTCTCCAAATTCCATCCTTGAAATCCCAGCTCCTCTTCCCTTCTCCCCTTTGGAGCAGCGCCTTTCCTGGGGTGGGAGCAGGACCTTGTACGGAGACTCTACAGTCTGCTAGACATGAAGGAAACAAGAAGACAATGATGGGGTCAGCGCTAGTGAAGGACTATTGCTGACACCCTTGTAATGTTTAAATGCAGGCAACCACCTGCCCAACGGAACAGATCTGCTTTACAGGAAAAAAAATAAATAAATAAATAAAGGGAAGATTAATAGGTGAGACTCAGTCTCTCATTAGCAGACCTGATTTCACCTCACTTCCTCTTGCCTCCCAGCAATTGCACTGCCTTTCATTGCAATTCATGCACTTCTAAGGGCCAACAGAATAAAAGGAATTTAAAAATAGGCCTGAAACTCAAGAGCAGCTATTTTGTGAACGAGAGAAGCAGCAGGAGAAAAAAACTGTAGGACAAGAGCTCTCTAACTATGCCAGATGACTTGTATTTTATGCTACTTTACAGTTCTTCTAGCATCTGGATACCTTTCACATATTGAGTAATTAATATGAGGAGGACCTGCTGCATGTCTGCTCTTGTAGCCTTATGCTGAGGAAGATCATGGACTTTGGCACATGGACCCATTCCAGCAGTCACTATTAGCAGACTTCCTGATGGATCATCACCAGGGAGCCTGAAGAAGCTGAGATGGAAGCAGACGTTCATGTTCATTGAGGAAAGACACGGGTAGAAGAGAGACGACGCCTGCTGTGCTCAGTGGCAGCTGGACCTTCACTCTGAACCCAGATTTATCAAGTCTGTTGCAGACAATGAGCTCCCTGAATCCCACAGGTCCCTCGATATCTCTGCTTCTTCAGTCAATGTTTGCTCTTTATCAAAAGACTTCAGTTAACTTCCAGGTTAGAGCAGGATTCAAGAGGACTGAGTCTGGGGATTCCACCTTGGAGCTCATGACTGTATCACTGGGAAGCTGGTGTGGACACATGAACTCCTCCCCGAGCCTCCCTCCAAAGCAGAGCGCGCCCCCCGTGCCTGCTGAGGCTCCCCTGAGGTTTGATACTTGGTGTCGAGCAGGTTCTGCTCTCCCCATGTGAGATGGGGCTTCTTGAGCAGCACCAGGTCAGAGCCTCCTTGGGTCGTCTGCCTCAAGCCCTTTTCCTGCAGCACCAGATGGTTCTTGCTGCACACTGAGGTTTTATTTGAGGTTATCATGTATAATACATACCTGGCAGCTTCCTTTCACTCCTAGAAACTGCCACCAAATGTATCTGGTTAATGACTCTTTGCCTTCCTTTCTGCCCACGTTTCCCTCCTTTCAGCCTCGGGACCATCTCTGTCACCCACGAAAACCCTCAGTGAAGCACCCTGTAGCATCCTGCTGAACCCAGGGTACTAAATCCTGGTATTTTCCAGTTGTCTTTGGCTGCAACGCAGGAACCAAAGATCACCTCTCACAGTTGAGGCCCCTAAGAGACTCACGGGAATAACTGCAGAGCCTTCCACTTTTTCTTTCCCGGTTGTAAACGTATTTAATACAAAAGGAAAAATCAGTCAAAGCTCAGGCTCACTTTGGAAATACAAATAGTAAAAACAAAAAAGCTACAGATGTCTTATAAGTGCAAAAATGGACACCTTTTGGGTGACTCTCCTGTGCTTGCTGTGTGGCTCCTTGATAATTAGTCCTGCAAATACCACCATTAAACTTTAAAATAATATAAAGAAAATGTGCAATTCAGCATGCTATTAATAGCACCCATCAGCTTCTTACACCGAATGTCTTCATAAAGTCATTCCTTATCCCACCTTTGGCACAACTGGGACCTTGCATAATTAAATCTGATCTCACTTTCTTACAACTGTAAGCATAACTGGAAATTTCTAATTAGTTCCAATTATTCTTTTCAGAAACGTGTTCTGTGTGGCATAATCTCGCATTCATCCAGCCACACAGCATATGTGTTTATTATTATCTCCTACTGATAGCTTTTCAGCTGAGACATTTTGCCCGAGATAAATAACTACACGTCTCCCAACAACAACTCTTTGTGTGGCATCTGCTCTGGGTGGTAAAATAATTTGCTAAATGAAAGATAATATTCAGTGGAGATAAGATAATTTTTCATTCCACTCCTTTGAGCGGAGATAAAAAACTTAAGGCTGATTATCTTCGAAATCTAACTTTTCCCCCCAATAAAGCTTCTAATAAAGTGGCCTCAAGAGACTTTCTATTCTCTTTAATGAAACTTCCTCCCCTAATTGTGCTTCCCTTCTGCTAGAGGTGCAAGACACGTAGGCTGCAGATTTCCAATTGTTGGTAGGATTTTATGGTTGGTCAATGTGCCTGTTAACACTTCTCACGCCAGCTCAGCAGGAGGATCCAGTGCTGCAAGGCCAGGAACAGCCACGCTCAAAAAGCCCATGTTAGTAGTAATGAAAAAATAGGGAATACAATGGTTTTTTGTTAGTGCTACGCTCGGTGAGGTGCACCAAATACCAACCCTGCATAGGTGCACGGAAAAATACAATGTCTTTCTCCACAAGAAAGAGCCCAGATGTGGCCTTTTATAGAGTTTACTCGAGCAGCAAGCAGAGGCTGGAGTAGCAGCTAAAAAGGAAACAGGTAAAAAGTCATAAATTCTCAAACTAAACACTGGAACATATTTACTTCCTAGGAATTAATGAACCACAACAGCTCATAGCTTGAAAAGCAAATTAAATAAATGTTTTTCCCTTTTTAAGACCTGGGGAATTCCTGCAAGCGCAGGTGACTTCATGCTTGCCTTCCCTTACTCAACACAGGTACAAACCTGGTGACATATGAAAGGGAAATGGCCAGAGAAACCCCTACTGAAATAAAACCAGTATTAAACAAAGGCGCTGCGGCGGGTCAGGACCAAGCTCATGCCTTGCTCAACCTCCCTGGCTTGTCCTTCAGATGGGCATCTAGGCTTTACGTGCTGTGCTGGAGCACGCTGACAGCTTGGTGACAACCAGGCAGGTCCTCCATATAGCTAAAATTTGTTTCCTAAGGAGCCTTTTTCTTAAGGAACCTTTTTCCTAAAGAACCTTTTTCCTAAGGAACCTTTTCCTAAGGAGCTTGTTTAGCAGAGCAGGCAGGGAAGAGAAGAAGGTAGGAAGGAGGGATGGATGAAAACCTCCGTGCAGATCAGATATGGGTGCTTCCACAGACAAATCTCTAGCCAGACATCCATGATTTTGTAGGGTCCTCCTTGTGGGTGATGGGATCTGGAGAGCTTGGTGGCCAAGGAAGCAGCTGGCAGGGATGTGCAGAGGTCCTGGACCTCATGCTTGCTTTCCTCCTGATTCAAACAGGACTTAACAGGGTGTATGTCATGCAAGGCCCTCATCAGTACTTGATCTCTTAATGCACGTTACTTATCCAACATATTGACCATCTTATGTAAGTTATTTTGCCATAGCAGTGCAAATTTAGCACTCTGTCCCCATGGATGTAGGGCACAGGATGCCATCCAGGTGATCCTACCACACTGGATTCTCTCAAAAGATCCATTAGCAAGTTAAAAGGGAATTTGCAGATACATTTGTATCTACCCAACACACCGTAGGGTCTCGGTGCTATCTAGGTCAACGATGGATCTGCTGTTCCCTCAACAGTAAGCCTTCAAAAATCCTGAATATAACAATAGTATTATGCTTTATTAAACAAATAACGAGACTGTTTTATCTACTTGGTGAACATATTCTTCATGTTTTCCACTTTTTTTGTTGTTTTTCTGGACAGCTAGGAGCATTAGAAATTTACTTTGGGGGGCAAAGGGGAAGGAAGCTCAAATTTGAGCTGTGCTCCTGCTAAAGCATCAAGAAACACAACAGGGTTTTTAGGTTAATGATAAAATCATAGTATGCAATATCAGTTTGTGAGCAAAAATTCCCATTTTGTAGGCACACTCAGACTGAAATACACTTGGCAGAAACAATTTAGAGCAGTTAGAGAAATTAAGAGGTTGAAATTTAGTGTTATTCATGTTTCTTCAGGTACACACCCTCGAAAGTCACAACTCCTTGATTACAAGAAATTTCTTTTGCACCCAAAATTACTCTTACATGGAAGGGAACAGAATCCAGATAGTTTTCAATATGCCAACATCAAATGGGATAGATTAAACAGGAGGTTTCATGTTCAGCATATAAAGCTCTCTATTCTAGGTCGCAGACAGTAACCCTCCATTGTAAAGCCCTAACGAGCTTTAGCTTCATTAAAATATTACTCTTTTGTGTGTTAAGGGTGATTTCTTACTCTGTTCTCTCCATTCATTTGCATTTGGTGCAGTTGTTTCATTACTGATGCAAAGAAGCAATTCAAAATCTAGTGATCAATTTTAATGCAAATCTTTCCCACCTGAAGAATTGATGGGAAAGAGGAATATTTAGGGCCAGTGGTTGCCGTTCCTTTCCTCCTCCTTCCTTACCTTTGTAGCAATGCTCTTTGCCAACCTCCTGGAGACACCTGTTTCCATGTTACCACTCCAGATGTGCAAAATCTGGAGTTCAAAATTGGCAAATTTCCAAAATTTCTAATTTTACCCTGCCTCTCATAGGGCAAGTACCTGATCTGACATCAAACTCTCAGCCTGATGCATGGGGAGGCACCGAGGAGACCCCATGGCCAGTCACTGCAATGGGCCCTTCCTCTCCTTTCATTTCATTTTCATTGCAATATGAAGAAAATACTCTGGAAAACCAAACAGTTTATTTTGAACAAGTCAAGTGAGCAGCTTCCTCCTACTCTTCCCTGCTAACATCTTAATATGTAAGTATTCTATTTAAATGTCAAATAGAATTGCAAATTGTAACAGGGAATAAATGTTATAAAGATAGACATCTCTATTGCCATTTAAGTGATAAGTTACAAAAAAAAAAAAAAAAAAAAAAACCCACTATCTTTTCATGCTTGGGGGTATTTTTCCCCCAGAAGTCACTTTTTAATCTGATTTAAATCCAATTAACTCAGAACATCTAAAATGAAAAGCAAGTCTTTGAATTTATGTATAACTGATTTAACTAATCACTGTCCTACTGCAGCACGCCTAAGCAAACAAACTATGAAAAATAAATGTGAAATCAAACCCAAATCGCAGAGAGCCACAATTCTGCATTTTTTTTTTAAATAAATTAATAATCATACTGTGCAAAATATCCTATCAGTGCATGCCAGATCCTGTCTAAGCTGAAGGAAGGGTGTGTTACAGGCACTAAAACTGCATCGTGGTGCATGCACCTGCCTATCATAACTGCATGACCACAGGATGACAAAACAGCTTTCAAAGCCCCCTGTCCTGAGGTATCTTCCATCAGAAGTGCTCTCTGCAATGGGCAGTTTGCACAGGCTTTGCTCAATGATTCATGTTTGTTTTGATACCCCAAAATACATCACAGAGGGAAAAAAAACCTCACAGAGCTTTAATCCTCCTGCAGATTCTCCTGTTCAGCCCCTCATGCAGCAACGTTCCCCTTTGCTATCTCATTGCAGTCCCTATCTAACAACCCTGGGGCCCAGGGAGGATTAAGCAACACGATCATTTTACACATCCGATCATTAACCGAATGTCACTAAAGGCCCCCGAGTTTGAGCTGCAACTGGGGGGATTTCTCTCACTGTGTAACCAGCACCGAGGTGCCTGCAGGCAAGAGCAGGAAGGCAACAGCCTGGCAGGCCAACAAATCCCACCTTAGCTCCCATATTTTTTTTCAGGAATGTTTTTTAGCCCTAGATTTCCAAATCACAAGACTCGACCATCTATGTCATTGGTTTCCGACACTGACACCGTGCACAATGAGCCAGCCCCCTATCCATTTTACTGCTGTTTTACCTGGTGTTTTTAGGTGTATTATGCTCCAGTTGATCCAGTCCTCAGGAGAGAGCATATATGTTTCTTTACTTTAAGGTTGTTACATTGGGAGTCTTTTTCCTGGCTACTTTCCACATTTTTTCCCCCCTTTAAAACACTGACAATTGGGAAAACAGAAAAAGAAAAGAACAACCAACCAAATTTATCACTGAGAGATTTGAGCAACTTCCTCCCTATTCTGAAAAAAAAGAAAAAAATAGTTAAAAGATAATGAAAAATGATAGAGCTGTAGGAGAGCAAAATTAACCAGAATGTATCTTAGAGCACTTTTGATATATTTATTAAAAGTCAAGATGTGCTTCAAAAATAAATCCCAGTGCACTTTCAAAAGAGAGAGAAAAAAATGCAAGGCTTAAAAAAGACCCACTTAAAAATGAATCAACAATGTATTTTTTCTTTAAATAAAAAACTGCATTGGGATTTATCAAAGTGTTATCGGCCGCGGAGGCGGTTTCCCAGCAGCATTTTAATTAGCACGACTGACACACACTGACTGTTCCACAACAGGCAGAGGTGGCTTCTCAACACAGAGTGTTTTTACAGTGTTTATTGCAGGATGGATTTCCCCCCTGCTGCCTATACTGTAGTCGTGGTAGGAAATGCAAGGAAAGGGGGAAAAAGGATGGATGTTGATGGACATTCCTGGTGGCCCTGTCCCTTCCTGATGAGGTGGCCTTCATTATTTTCCCTTGCATAATTGGTTAGAAGAATGTCATCTGTGAAATGTAGCGTTAGCAGCCCATTAAGTTACATTCCCAACCTATAAGCCCTTATGCAGAAAAATAATGGCCACTCTCTACCTTGACCCAGTGAAGTCCCTTTTCTCAGCCCCAGGTTCTCCTGTACTTGAATTCCCTGCTATTGAAATTTTGCATAAAATCTTTTACTTGCCTTTCCAGTTTATTACCTAATCAGTCGGTATATTCTGTCCTAAAAACTTGTGGGAATACAGTCAATATGTAAGGAGAGGTTACCCTGCCTGCCCCTACCAGCAGTAAATAAAAATGCCTTTTTTTCCCCAAAAGTTAGAGGAGAAACCTCACGGCAAGATCAAGAGACCGTGTGTCCTCATGAAGAGCATCACAAAAACACAGATACTGGGCTGTGACTAAAAGACATCAGAACACAAGGGACATAATATTTACTGTGTGTGTGTGTGGTTTTTTTAAGTCTGCTGCAGTCACCTTGAATTAAAATATCACTTCTGCATCTAGTTGCTTTTTTAACTTTCAGACATATATTTTGCCTCCCCTGCTAGCAGCCAATTTGCAAGAAAGCTGCTAATATAAAAATGGCTTTTTGCACTGTGCAGAGCAGTACAGTGCATTATCGCCCGACGCGGCTCTTGTTAGAGGAGAGCAAATCAATAACCAGCCCTTATTCAGGAACTCTGCAAACCATCTGCTTCCATCACTGTAGAGCCCAGTCTGCTTTAATGCCATCCCTAACAACCAATTTCTTTTATAAAGTCCAAGACAATGTTGTACCCAAAGGTTTCTAATTGCCTTTTAAATAAGCGAAATGCCGAGGCTACTCAGGTATTTTCCAGCAGGAGATAAATCCTAATTCCACACCAAAGCTCATCCCCTTCCAAAAATACCTTGTTTACCTTTCACGCTCAAAGTTTCCCATCATATGATCTATTATGTTATTAGGCTGTACATAGCAATTTTATTATTACCATTTATCACCAGCTCGGAGCAGGCCCTGGAAGCGCAGCCCAGAGCAGAGCCCGCTGCACGGAGACCTTGCTCCAAACACCCCTGCTTTACTTTTTTTTGCAAAATAGCTCTTTTTAAAAATTTAAATTGTCTGATGACATCATATTTCCAACATCAAGCAATATTAGATTTTGCTTTGCTTGATTTCTGATTTGCTTGATTTCAGTTCCAGTTTCCTCATGCACAAAGCCAAGGAATCTCGGTACACAGGAAGATTCAGGGATGTCCCATGGCATCGTTGACACTGGCTTTAACATTTATCTACTGTTGCTTTTTGCTTTGCATTCGGTGCTAGCCTGAGCTTAACAAACAAGTTATTTTTGCTGGAAGTAGTATCCTCATTTCATAAAAATTGCAGAAATCTCATCCTGGAATTACTGCTCACTTTGATATAATGCTTTATTTTCCCTTCCATTCGCAAGCTTTGGCTTAATGATTTCTTTTGCCTCAAGTACTTACTATCAGCCTATCCTCAAAACACATTCTATTAACTGTGATTTCTTTTTTTTTTAAACACTACTCTTTGCCTTTCTTTGGCCTCTTCTGAGCTGTCTGAACAGCTTTAGTCAAGCTCCATCCTTCATGTTCTTGTTACTAAGCTATCACAAATCAATTAATCTTTAGAAATTAATATCTGAGAATCACACAAGCCAATTACATCACATTTTTTTTCCCAACTTGATCTTAGATTGACCAATTTCTTTCACTTTTTTTCTAGATTTGTTGAAAGATGCTCTCTGGCTAAGACATATTTCACAGGCTGAAACCACTTCTACAGAACTTTTATGCTTTGCCATGGTGTGCAGTTAGACCACATCACAACTTACCGTCATGGGGTAAGATGACAGGCAAGTTTTTCTTCATTATAGCCAGTAACTAGGAATGCTCTTCTCTTGTTTTCCTTTAATATGATGTTGTTACTGCACTGTGGCATTCCTGTTAGGAACTAAAATTGCTAAATGATTATACACTGCTCTACGTGTCTGCTCAAGGACAAAGATTTAACGTGTCTCTCCTCCGATTCTCTTTCTGATTTTCTGCTTTTGGCAGGTCTTTTTTTTCGGAGGTTTCTTTTCTGCTTATGCTGAAGAGTCAACTTTTAGCAGAAATTCAAGGTGAAAACACTGACAGGGAAGCAGGAGGGCCCAACACAGACCTGCACACAGACCTGCACACAGACCTGTCTCTAACACCAAAGCTGCCTGAAGGCTCCCAAACCTGCATGGGCAGTTGGCTTTGGACCATTGAAAAAAACCTCTGACCACTGGAAAAAAAGATGCACTTTTTCAAATTGCATGCTTTTCTAGAGGTTTTGTCTAACTTTAGGCTATCTGGGTATAACTTTCGAACACGTGGGACTGACATTTCTCATCGCTAGCCTTGCCAGGGATCAACTCTGCTGAAATAGATGGCCTACCCTTCATTTCACTTGAAGTAATAGGACTTACACCAGGTAGGGGTTTGCTTTGTTATGGATGTAAGGGGCATTTTTCAGGGAACGCCACATCATTTATCAAATAATCTGACATAGGCTGAGAGGTGGCAGAAAATTAGACATCTGTGCAGAGGTGAAGAGGTTGTTTGGGATAAATATCTCTTCTCCTGATTGCAAAGGATGTATATGTGCATGCTATAATGCAGCTTACATTTCTATACAGCTTACATTTCTATAATGCTTTAATTCAGGGAGACTGATAGCTTTGAACTTTCTCACCGAGCAATACTTAGACAACGAAAACCTCCAGCTTAATGCCTTTGAACTTTGCAGGAATTAGAGCTGCAGCCAACGCTGGTGATTTAAACCATCCTCCCTGGCCCTAAAGACTTTTGAGTGCTGCCTGAATTGTTGTTAAGGGTTGGTCTGAGACCCCTGTCCACCTCACATGCACCTTTTCTCTCTTCTGTGGATGTGTCTATGGACTTGGCTTCAGATTCAGCTAGGTTCTAGCTTTACCCAATGCCTTTTCACAGCCTGTGGCCCAGGAGATGGTTCTGTGAAGGACAAACAGAAAGGACGTGGAGCAGACCGTGGTTTGGAGCCCTTCTTTCAAATGAGTATGGATAGACCACCCTTGACAGTCATTCTGAGAGAAGAAATATTTAACTAAGAGGTTATAAATAAATAATAAAAGGTGCTACTAATTGATCTAGACTGCCTTCTTGTACTCTTAACAGTTTGTTTGATACTAGGGTCCAAGCCGGATAATAATGCCAGCTTTTTTTGTTGTTTTTTTTGAACTAGTAGGGAGGAAGTGACCTTTCAGTGAGAAAATCTAGTCACACTTGCCATTTTCCACTCCCAGACACATGAAAGCAAATCCTCTTTTGCTTATTTCCCACATTATCTTTCTGGTCCCTGTTCAAAGTTGAAGACTGTGATACAGAAGGGCCTGAGAGATTCAGCAAAAGCACCAAGAAAGTGAAGAGCCAACTGTTAAACAGACAGCAGTCATTGTTTTTAGTGGGTTTTTTTTTGATTATAGTAAGATAATCCCTTTAGAAAAACACTATCTTGATGTCACTAGGCTAATTTTCTTAGTAAGGTGCAGGATGCTTTGTCAGGGATTGAACTAATCTCCTCCTTCCCATCAAATCTCAGATCCTACCTGTGTCTCTAAGAAATGATATTTTGCTGTGAATAGCTTTGCATTGAAATGACTTTGTGCAGCAGCTGCCTAGTTCAGTAAGCTGTTTGCTATCCTGCAAACCACAGAAGAAATGTGCATGTCTAGAGTGAATTTAATCAGCTAATGATTTAACACATATTTGAGGAAAACAAACCTGTAACCATCTAGAAATCTGCCTTTACAGCTGTAAATGTACCTTTTTGCTGTCCTTGGGAATCTACATGAGGAAAGAAGGGAAATTAGTCTGTAGATTGGTGTTATTTTAAAATAAATAAATAAATACATTAAAAAACTCTCTTAGTAACTCTCAAATTCAGACGCAAGAGTTTACCCTTAGAGTTACTGCTTACCTTAAGACACACTGGGCAACACTAGGATTCTCACCTCAGAGAGGCTGAGTAAAGAAATGCCCGGTCCTGGTCTACAGGCTTGATAGTAATAACGCTCCCTGTGTTTATTTCTGTCGTGCTGGATGAGGATTTTGGATAATAGTCAGGCATGAAAACAAGTCTCCATAATTAATAGTAAAGTGTGTAAAAGGAAAACCTGTTGAAATCAGTACAAATAGGCACTGGGTTCAATGGTGTATGCCTGCAATTCTTGTGATGATAAAAGTGGATTCATAGTTCCTCAAGCAGTTACCAATATTGGTAAGCAGGATGGTTAGGAAATAGCATTTTTCAACTCCATTTCAATCTTCTGGTGGACTTCTGAGCCCTGCTTTGAGTAGGAGCAATATGGTGCAATCTCCTGCACAACATCTGAGCAGATCTACAGGGCTTGGCATATCTGTATGTGCACACCTATAGCCAAACAGGAAACAACAATAAAAAGCTCTGGAATAGGTAAATATGTCACGGAGTTATTTGAAAAAAGCTACTGAAAGAAACTGCTACCCTACCAGCTTTTTCCAAGGCAGTTGCTCCTGGTCTGGGTGGAGATGGCCACAAAGAAGTGTGTAGGATCCTGTTCTAGCTACTTCAACCTCAGGAAGACAGTGATAATACCTGCCTTTGAGCACCACTCGAGATTGCTTAATTCACTTAAATAAAACAATCTCATGCACAAATTTGAAAAGAATATTAATTGAGGTATGAGATACTGCTGAAGCAAAGATTTGGCTACTGGTCAGAAATTTGCTCATTGGGATTCAGGGCCTCCCTCGTGCTGTGCTGTGCAGCAGAAGTAGCAGCAAGGAGCTTAAATGTTAAACGTCACTCTTGGTTTAGGAGACAGGCAGGGGGCACAGGGAGTGTTTTGCTTCAGTTTTTGACTAAGGAAGGTGCATACTGCAAATCTCCTGCAATAAAAAGAAAGAATTTCCTCCTTTTCATCCATTTACTGATACACAAGCCTTTTGCATCTACCCAATCCTGCATACGTGCAGCCCCATTTATTTGTGGGGAGCCCCACAAGATTTATTGTGACCTATTAGCAAAAGATAATGTTATTGGCATATCCAAGTACCACTTGCCAATTACAAGCAATTCACCAAAATCTCTCCTGAAGACCATGACCAACTGAAACTCATTGCTGACTTGGACCCATGAGAGAAAAGAACTGAGTATGAAGAACTCTGATATCCTAATTTGGATGTTTTTTTCTTTTAATTCTCGACAGTATGTCTTTTGCCTGCAGGTATTTTGGTGCAGAAAGAGAAGGAGCAGGACCAGCTTTTTACCTTCCTTACAGCAGCTTCAATGCAGAGGAACTCCAAGGATCTTCTTGGAGACAAGGACACTTGCTCGCTGGCAGGTATATATTTCTGAGAGCAGAATATATTCCTCAAACAATTAGGCCTTATCACAGCACTCACTGAAAACGTTACATCAAACTGTATCATGGGGCCCATTTAAAATCATTTCATTAATGATGATTAGGTAAGTACCGTTCCATGGGAGACGTTCCCATATTGCACACAGGAGTTATGATTCAATTCTGTTACGAGCTGTTCCACCATTTGGGTAATAACTTGTGTCATTTCTCCTTGTAAAATATTACTGTATATAGAAAAAACAGCCACTGTTGTGCTTGCCATCACAATCTGATTAGAAAGATGCTAATAATTAAATGCTGTTCACAGTTACACTTGAAAACTCACCGTGAGCTTTTGGGATAAGGTATTAGAGGAAGGTAGTTGACTAATCCATCCCCCACATTTTCCCATGAATCAAGCAGATATTATTCAGTTTTTGTGCAGACAGGATGGGTTTTCTTTGCCCTTGAAGAGACCAGTTTGGCCACTGGGCTCAGCACGGTTCCTGTTTCTAGCAGCCACCAGAAATGATGAGTTTGTGAGCACACTGGAGACCAAAATGTGCCAAAACGAGTCTTTAAGAGGGGAGCACAAATGACACTAAGGACTGACTTAGTGCCTGGGTCACATTTCTTGCTAAAATATAGAGGTAAATACATTTTACTTGACATGCCACCTCGCTCTCTTCTTTTTCAATCAATGTTATATTTTTTTCTTTTTGACTTTGGATGCTATATGCACAGAAATTATTCCTTGCCATGATAAATAAGTAGAAAAAGCTGTAAAATTCCAACTATGGTGGAAGTTTGAACCGAGTCCCTTAACCATCAGCATGTTTCCTTTCCCACTGTTCTTATATTCTGAGTGAAGAAAAGGGCCATCTCACAAAGCACAGATTTTTAGAAACTATTCTTTTTTTCTAGCTATACCTCGATTCTCATAAAAATAGCTATTTTTCAGTCTTTTCACTGTAATGCCCATAGGTTTTTCTATTAATAGGGAACTTGGTGAAGTCCCCTCCAAAGAAATAGGTTTTCCAAGTTCTTACCTCAATCACAAGGGAACAGAGTGCACTAAATTTTGCCTCTCCATCTACTGTTTGAGCTGTAGTTGTGGCTTCTGAGTACGTGAAAATACTTTCTAAGTGTGATGTGACTAGTGACTGAGTTGCTTCACAAGACAGAAGTTCATCACAGCCTGGATAACTGCTTAAAATGCAACATAACCAAGTCTCTGTCAATATTTTGACTCAGTGTAAACCATTCAAGCTGTATTGCTCCAGAAATAACGACACTTAATGCCAGGTTAAAGAGACTGAGGGGGTTCTGCTAAGCTGGACGGAAACCAGCCTGGGCGGTGGGAAGACACAAGCTTCACTGCTCCAGCCAGCCAAACTCCTAACAAGGAGCTCCCAGCAAATATCTTGAAATAAAGCTTCATTCTTGCAAGTTAAGTGGGAAACACACAATTTTCAGACCCTGCGCTGCCTTAAATCACATTTACAGACCTGCAGGAATGGTGTGACAGCCTGGTACATATGGATTTATCCATGCACACACGAATGCAGTATTTCACGCAACTTTGATACTCGTGCAGCAGGCAAATGCTCTCTCTCCTGTTAGCAACCTCACGAGTTCAAGTCTGGAAAGGGAAAACAGAAGTTTGGGATTTAGGGCAGTGATTAGTGTATAAGATCCTGTTAATAAAACTACGGGAAACAACCTGTACATAGGAGTTTATTCAGATGCCCACAAATTTTAAATCATTCCCCTTTATATCTCAGCCCACTGGATATCTCATCCAACTGAATTACCATTGGGTTTTACAATGTGATATACAAAATGAGCTGATGTTATGATTTACAAACATCCTTTGAGTATCATATAAAACACAACTGCTTCCCCTATTATACAATCATTAGGGCAATGCAAATAGTCAGTACATGAGTAGCAGAAAATGACAGGTCATGTTAAGAAAATAAAGTCAACTCTACCACACAAACCTGTAAGGTAAAATGAAAGATGTTAAATAAATAAATAAATAAATAAAACCTGCAATAAAGACGTCTGAACCGTTGCAAGTCTTTTTTATATTGTTTTCCCCCTTAAGAGAAACATGACAGTACTTCATTTAAAAGAACACTCTTCATTTTTCACCCTATAGCCAAACTTCATTCTTGTTAATCAAGTTGACCTTTCCTGCATGGAAATATGGAGTCACAAACATATACTTTCCACTGTCACCACTATACTTATTTCCATATTCTTTTCCAAAGACTCGGTGTGTTTAAGTGAACTAAAAGTAAAGAACAGGTCACGAATGAGCAGAATGAAACACAACACCACATTAAAAAGGTGATACTTAGGCTGTAGATGCCATTGTTGCAGAAATATCTTTTTACTCTAATGCTACAAACTCTCTAGTCTCATCAAAAAATGAACTAGACATAAGTAGAAGGGAATGCGGAATCTCACCTGACAAAGGACTAGGGGTTTTAGTTAGTATTTCTGTCTAAACTTAAACTTCTGTGTAAACATTCACGGCAACACTGTGTGAATGGCTAAGTTTAAAACTGAATTGTGAATGTCACAAAACATAAAAAAGAGAAAAATCTGCTTCTTCCATGTTAATTGAGCAAGGATACTCACCAAGTGCTGAGGGCCATTTTTCATAAATGCAAAAAAAAAAAAAAAAAAAAAAGGATACTGAACACACCTCAATATCACTATAATTAAAAGCAAAATCCTACCTACCATCTGCATCATCTTAAGGCTCTCTGACTGTTTTATCACTGCATCTCCCAGAGGAATTATATCCCTTTCCAATCCCTTTCCAACATTCACAGTTCCTCCTGCAAAAGAGACTACTGATAAGAGCTAGTGACTCCTTCCTGAACCATGGTGGAATGAGTTTTTAATTCTGTTTTTTTTATTCTCTCATTATCGGAGTCTTGGTGCTGCTCCACGTGTTTGGCAAAGAAAGTGCTTTTCCGTGCTTTTCCGCCATTTCCTTAAGCTCATGGCATTTCTTTTATAAATTTTTAAGACAGACTTAGTTTGGTCACTTCCACTCCGTTCAATCAAATACACCTTTGAACATTTTAAACTGTTGGACAGCTGTGCAATATAAGTACTATGCAATTTGACTGTACATACATACATATTTTCATAAATACATCTGACAGGGACCTTGCAACTAAGTATGTGAGATCATGGGACAAAATCACAACAGGCTGTCTTATCTGTAAAACCTCGATGCAAAGTAAGAAAAGTTGAGTTCTCTCATGTTGTCAATACACTTAAAACAAAAAATACAGCATTAGTTTACTCGTGAGATAATTGAAATGTATTTGCAAATGTCTCAACAGGAAAGGTGGGTCATTTACAACACTGAAAACTTTTAACAACCATTGACTTATATGCGCTGTAAGTCATCCAGACAAGGCTAGCAAGGATGAGCATCGTGATAGGTCCCAAAGGCAACTCCCAAACATCTTCCTCATGCGGAGACTTTGGTAATTGTCTGTTGTATAAAACGCCAACTCATAGGACTTCGATTTGGATGGCAACTCCACCAGTGTTCCTCACCCAGAACAGTCCGCTCCCACCGCTTCAATTATTGTGGAGACACTCTAAATCCACCGAGCAGCAGACATTCCCGTTCTGCACAGACAGAAAGACAGACAAACGGGTGTTATTCATCCCCACGGGCACATCAAACAGATCATCCCATTCTGCTGCATCTTCCGCACACTCCAAGCACTCATCTAAGCCACGATCCCCCCTAGGAGGCCATCAGATGTCCCCTCAGGTCCCTGTTGTGGTGGCTTTTGAGAAGGTGGCATTAAACAGCCTTCTCTAAAGAGCCCTGGCTTTTTCTGCTCTGCTTTTCCTCGTACAGCAGGGAGAAGTTATATTCACTAGCAGTCACAACTGACCTCCACCACATGGGAACCAGATTCCCAGCTGGAGAAGACTCAGCGGTCCATCTCCCATAACAAAACCTAAGGCCATGTCCACAACAAGGGTGACAGGATTTGTTTTCTCCCATGCCAGAGAAGAAGAAAAGAGAATTTTGCTCAGATCTGAATACAGAGACCGTTAGCTTGTCTGGAATAAGACGACCCCTCTGATCCTCAATTCACAGCAAGATGCCTGGTGGAAAATGCCAGATGGTTTTGGAGTTAACTCTATCGTTAAGATTTTTTTCTGCTGCATCCAGCCATTTACAAAACTTTTTCATGTACTGAAACTATGATAGCCACCAAAACCCCCAACCAGGCCTTTTTTCCTTCTTCTGTTTTTTAATCCAATACAAAACAATAGGAAATAACTCCGAGGAACAACTGGAAAGCTAACTTCAAAAAACTGAAGCCCCGGAGCAAGAGCTCCATTTCACACAGTGAGCAGAAGGTTGTGTAAGATTTTATATCACGCAAAACAACATTTTCATAATCCTGCCTGGAACTTTTTGCCGAAAAGCAAGAGAAAAGCAGGTTTGCCTGAGAGTGACAAAAAACCCACAGAATTCGCAATTTAACTTTCATGGAGTCTTATCGTGGGTGACTTAGTATCAGTAAAAGGGATATTTTATGTGGTTTTTAGATATGAGCCTCCAAGGTCAGAAAAGCACCCCCATTTTGAGGTCTCCCCCCACAATCCGCACGTTACCATTAGCACCGTGCCCCCCGTACCTTGCACTTGCAGGTTGTACAAGGAGATCCAGCCATGGTCCACACGGAGCCGCTGAGCCTGGGCACGCCGTAGCCATCCAGGCAGGTTTTGCTGATGTCGTAGGTGATGTTGTCAGCCAGGCAGGGGTCACTCACGCAGTGGGGACAGCACTCGCCTTCCGAGACCGCTGTGAACTCGCAGCTCAGATGCGGGCACTGAAGAGGCCAGCAATCCACCTCTCCTTCCTGCAAAGAGGGAAATAAAGCTCCTTGACTCCGTTTCATTTTTTATTTTACTTGTTAGCTAGTAAGAAACATCACATCTGGTTTAAGAGAAACTTTTTATTTAACCAAAAGTGAAGTGGATTCCATGCCCTAAACCAGGCTATAAACTGAGCCTGTTTTGGTGAAGGGTTTAGCAGGAACAACTGGGTGATTGCTGCAATTCCAGGCTGCCGATATAGCACTGCTGCAGTACATCGCTGCCTTTTAGCCCCATCTGTCCACCTAGTCACAAAATTACCCAGAGAAATACTAACCATAGATTCCCTATGCCCTGTAAAACACACTATAAATAATGTTTTGACACTGTCTCGGTCTCAGGATTAATGTCATTTATAAGCACAATGTTATGCGGACATTGCATAGAGACAACGTTACACAGACAGAGAAGAAGGAAATAAAAATGATAGTTTTAATGAAGTTCATTGCTGCGTTAAATATACCCATGCAAGAATTATGGCTTCTACCACGTCTAACAAGTGTCTTCAGCATCTAAGAAATGGTCTTCATTTTGTGCTTTTTATTTTGCATGGTCGTCTAGCAATTTGAATATTCTTTAATCTCTTTGATACGGTCAACTTTTTTCCCACCACATGATCCAGCATTAGCTGGATTAAAATAATAATAGTAATAATAATAAAGTAGCATGCTTTTCCCCCCTCCAAAAGGTGCCACCCATACCAAGCAGCGGCACTGCTGGCAGCTGTAGGTCCAGTTGTCCCCGCTGTGGTAGAGCTTGTGGCCGCTCTGGTCGAGGCACTGGCTGGTGACTCTGGTGTCGCACTCGGGGCAGCAGAAGAGGTCGGCGCTGGGGTTCGCGCAGTCACAGGCTGTTCTCCGGCAGAAAATCCTCCCGTCCTGCAACGGGAGAGAGCAACGTTGTCCTGCTGTCAGTCACAGGCCACCACGAGCACCCCAAGGACAGGCCACCAGGTCAATATCATCTAGAAGGTCTCTGCATGGTAGGCGCATCTTTGGCACATCTTCATGTCATGAAATACGAAGCTTTGGAACTTGATTCCTAAATAAACTCCTCAATTTCAATCCTAAACTTAATCCCTAACTTAAGCCCTAATTGGACCCTCTGTATGAGCAAACTTGCTGAGTGTTCTTCCTTCTCCCATCAGCATTAAAATCATTTAGGATTTTGGATTTCAATATTTTGAATAACCATATCACTACAACGGAAATAGCCTGAATATATAAATAAGGCAAAATATGAAGATGCTGCCTTTAACTTTATAAAAGCAGAAACACCCATAAATTGCAAAAACCACCCATAATATTAATCATTCTTTACCCTGACTTTACCACTGGCTCTGTTCTAGACCTGGACCTGCCGTATATTCACTTACAGCTATGCAGTCTGCAAACTGTCATCATCCCCTATATTCCTGCCCATGTTTAAAGAGGGCTTTCTATATTCCACGGGCTCTCCAAAAGATGATTTTCTCCTGCTTTGGCTAAATATTTACTTAGAATATTGGATGGCATGTTTTGGTAAAGAGCATTAAACAGAATTGTTTGAGATAAACATAAGAATTGCTTCTGCATATAAAAAGCAAAGGACATATTCCCTTTGCGTCAGAGAAAAACAAATTTATTCTAATTCTAGCTAGGAAAGCTGGAGGGACTACCATGTTTGAAGTTATATCCTTCTTGTAAGGGAGCCAAAATACCAATATGCCACATGCAGAACTGAAAAACTGAAAGTATAGTTAATGGTGAGGTGAATATTTGGGACTTCTGACATTATATCTTTTTTTTGCCCGATTTCTTTTTTTGCCAGAGTCCTTTTGGCAATGGTGTTACACTGCTACTTTATTCTTTATTTATCTGTGCTTTATCTACCCCTTCCTTAGCTCCACGCCTTCCAAGAAAACCACGTATATCCCCACAGTGCAATGACACCAAGTCTCTTAAATGACAGCATTTACCTTGTGTTTTTGCAGCTCTATAATAGCACTGCATTGTTTAAGCTCTTTTCTCTCGCGAAAATGGAGAAGAGGACAGAAAACAACTTATTTTCTTTTGATGGGATAATAATATACATCCTCTCACAAGTCCTTGTCCTCCCCAACGTCCTGGCTGAATCACTGCCACTCTCCTTGCAAACATTAATGGCATGAAGGCAAATTTACTCATAGCGAGGGAAAACCTGACATGCAGAGGCATAATTAAGGCCCTATTATGTTTATATACTAATTATACAGTCAATTAATTAAGTTTAGAGAGTTTATGTTTCAGTAAACATTGTCCTGGTTCAGATGAATGAGCACGGTCTGAAGAGCCTGTGGCTGACGGAAACACTTGGATCATCCCTTGTGCTCCAGCCCTGGAATTTCTCACATCCTGCTCCACAAATAAGCTTTCCCAAAGAACTTGAGTGTTAAGCCTCATTTCCCTTGCCCCAGATTTTAAGCTAAAACTTTTTTGAAATGGGTTCTACGTGTCCTATCTCCAGCCTGGGCTGCATCCACCCGACCCCTCATTGAATAACTACAGCCAAAGAGGAGCCAAGAAAACCCAACATCTTAAATCTGCTCTGCTGACTTGTCTCGTGTGGAAATCAAGGGATGCAAGATGGTCTTCATGCTAGAATAAGCAGCAGGAGGGAGGATTTGGTGATATCCTACCCTTTTGCTCAGTGTAAACCAAGCAGGTTGCAGTGGGGTCAGGCAGGGACAGTGCTCACGGCAGCCTGGGGGCCTGGAAGCTCTCACAATTGGGGGAATAATGTTCCAACAGCAGATTTAAAAACAAAACAAAACCCAAAATCACTCAATGAGTACTTCATGTCCCAGTCGGGATATGATGGAGAGGAGCTCTCCTTGTTTTCCCTGTTTGACAGGCAAAAATCTGGCTCCTGAAACAAAGGAGATGCTGGAATAAAAAAAAAAAAAATGCAAATTTCTATTCACAAAGGGAAAAAACCCACAACAACATAAAGGGGAAAGTGAGGAAGATAAAAAGGAAGAGTCACAGCAACAAACAGTGCCAGGCTTATTCTAAAATATCTGTGTGCCAGTTAATCATGTGGTGCATTTTCATTTACTAATAAGTGCATTCAACACAAGACACGAGTGCAGCGAGAAATGACAAATAAAACAATTTACAAGCAATCTAAAAGGGGAATACTAATACAATACGTTCTACAAAGGCAGACCAGATGTCTTCACATATATTAAGCTCTTTATTCTATTGACTGGAAATCTTTTTTGAAGGCAGCCAGTTCCCCAAGATTACAATAAAAGCTTGATATGTATTCAGCAGAGTTGCGCGACTCAGGCTTCTGAAGGGAGGAGTTTTGGGGAGTTCGAGGCTACTTGAAGTGAAAAATACAGCAGCTAACAAGAATATATTCCCACTGGAGCCTAAAACAGCAGTGCACTTTGTGGAAACCATTCATTCTATTGCCTTGATTTTCCTTTTGCTATGCTACTGCAGTGCAGAGATAGGGAAGCCTTCAGCTGCTTCTAACTTCCAAGCAACAATTCCCCTCTTCTCAAGCTTAAAGATATGAACACGGACAACCCAACTTCTCACTCTCTATGTCCTGCTTTTCTCACGGGCCACCGTTTTACTCATGCCATGGCTAGTGGTGGTGCTGCTAGGCCTATGGATAGTTTTACCACCACTGGGAATGCTGGCGAAGCCAACGTGGTGGCCCTGGCCATTGAGGGACATGCTCAAAGCCTTGTAGGGTTTGCTGGAAGGAGAAAACCCTGCTTTGCTGTTCGTTGTGGTGTACAGTGCAAAATAAAAAATAAAGTAAAATGTCCCAGCAAATACTTAGGGCCCCAGAGCAGAGCTGTGACTGAGTAAGAGGGCCAGCACAGCCACTGTGGCACTCACCTTGCAGGAGCAAACGGAGCATCTGTCCTCCCTCAGCGTCCACACCTGCCCGTTGCGCTTCAGGCCGCCGTCGTGGGGACAGTCGCCCGTGCAGGAGGGGCCCGACGGGCAGAGGCAGTCGAAGCCCCCCGGCAGGTTCACGCAGGCCGAGTCGTTCCAGCACGTGTGGGTCTTCAAGGCACACTCGTCGATATCTGCAACACAGCCCGTTTGCAACGGTGGGGACAGTTTGCCTTGGCACCAGCTCGTACCCTTGCAACTAGCCCTCATCTGCCTTGGGTGGAGGACACCTACTTTGGGGCATCTCCACTTGAGAGCAAAGCAATGCAAGAGAAGGGATGGTTTTGCAATGAAACAAAGAAAAAAAGCAACAAAAAAGGCGAGTTGCACAACAAAGAGTTTAATATTGAATCTATCTATTGAGTTAATACAGCATTCTTTGCCTTGCAGCAGAAGCCACAAGGATTTTAAGCACACTACAGAGAAGAGGAATTTCTTTGACAAAGAAAACTTAGGGTTGTTTTTAATGAAAGACCTGGGAGGATGTCCAGGTAAGTATAAAGGTAAAAAAATTGTGATAAGGATATCATATGTAAAATTGCTAAACCAGAGATTTTTCACAATATCAGTCCAGGAAATAAGCATCTGCCAGGATGTGGGAAGAAGGATAGAGAAGCCTTTAGAAGCACCTGCCGGTTTCTATCAGGAAAATTTCAGAATACTATTGTATGAATTTAGAAGAACAAATCACCACGCTTGCCATCTAAAAGGTCCTCACTGCTAGGGTGAAATATAGAGCTGCTTAATGTTACCTAGAAGCACTTTTAGTTCCTGTTCCAAAGAACAAATCTAAAATTTAAGTAGACTTGGAAGATAAAAATTACCTCCACTGATTTAGGTGGGACGTGATGACTAACTGCCCTGCTTGAGCAAGTGTCCTAGGCTCGCTAGCCATCAAAACACCAGAACTTAAAAAAACATCTTAAAAATTCTCTCAGTCAGGTGAGGAAAACTGCTTATAACACAGAGAACACTCAAATCTCCTTGACCTCATTCAATTGTAGATTCCTCATTTTGATTTATAATTATAAATTAGCCCTCCTTAGCCAAGGAGGTTCCCAATGGCCAGAGAGCACAATTCAAGTGTTTGTCCCTCAGCCTTGCAGGTGAATTTTGCTGCCCTGCCAAAGCAAGTCTTGATGCCTCCAGAAGAATATGACTGCTCTAATCCCTACTTTAGCACTGTTTATAAGGTCTACTGTCAGCGTCTGCACCAAGAAAAATTAAAACTTGTAGCCTGCTCCTCAACGAGTGCCAAGAGTATCACAGAAGAACCACGAAGACTGACATGAAGAGAGATGTGAATGATCTCCTGGAAATTGATTTATACCCACATAGCTTCTGTAAGACAAAATTTTCATTTCAAGAAGCCTTGGCTGCTATTTTATGTTGAAAATAAAGATATGAAGGCAGCGTTTGCTTTGGGTTTGGTGATTTCACCGAGCATGGTCAATAATTTCTTCCCCACAATACTGAGGACTCCTTGAAGAGCACATGTGTAATATGCAGCAGAATCAGAGCGCCAATTAGAAGAGCATCTTTCACAGTCCAAAAATAAAAGGATTTCACAGCTGAATATAAAGCCATATTGCCTACAGAGTTCCATGTAATTGCTGTACTTACGACACAGAAATCTAACTCGGCTTCCATGTAATTTAACAGATTTATGGAAAGCCAGATGTTAGCAATTATAGAAACTAACATTATTCATACTCTCAGCAGTAGCGCAGACCTGTTCCCACTGCACAAAGCCAACCTAGATCTATTACATACATCCACAACGGAAGAGCCTCCTCTTTATGCACTGCTATCTCTGTTGTTGACTTAGCACATATAAATAGGAGGTCCCCATTAAGAGCCACCCAAACTGGTAAATGGGACATTAGTGACAAAGGAGCCAATCAAGCAGATGCCAAGTATCAGAGCGTGAGCACAAATTCCTAATTGCCGCTCCGTTTGCTCCATTTTTTTCCCTTTCTTTATGCAAATGATGGTTTCTTACTATTTTACGGCATTTATTATTTAAATGCTTTCACCATTAATCAAATACAAAAGGCCCGGACACTGCGCTTAATTCCAGCTGAACTTTTAATAGAGCTCATTTTCCTAGAACATCCCTTTGGCAGATCTTTCTTGCCACTGACTGCAGTTCTGGCAGTCAGGACAAGCAGTCAATGATCCCAGGAACTGGGGGCAAAAAATGTTTTAAGTTTAATATGATTTTTGTCCTTCCACTCTTTAAACTTCAAACTACATTTTAAAGGGAATAAACGAATAAAAAAGAACAGAAGAGAACAACCACCATCAACAACAAAACCCTGACAAATGCCTCCATTTTGTTAGTCTCAGTTAGTTTAATAAACAACTTCATTTAAAGGGAGCTGAAAATGGAATTGCTCATGTGGACATGTGATCAGCGTGTAGACTGCTAAGCTCAACATGGAATAAAATGCTCCTATTTACTGTGAAATTTCTCTTAACAACACGAATTGATGAGTCCACTTAACTGTTGAAAAGTTACTCTAGCTTTAAATTCCTGAACATGTCCAAAAACAATCTTCTAATGAATACAAAAATAGTATGGGCAAACTCTCATATAGTGACTATTTTTATACTATTCTAATACTTTATACTCTTTAAATCTTTGCACGATTCAAACTCTCTGCACTCCCAGGAGGCTTTGTTCGCTTTTCCACAATTCCTCTCAGAAGAGCTTGGCCCCAAACAGCACCATTTAATGCTGGGCAAGACAAAACAGTACACGGGACTACCATAAAAGTCTCTCTTTAAATACTTGCAATCTTTCTTTCTCTAAATAAATATACAGCAACAAGAACCTCACCGCATATACTTGAAGTGCAATGCAACTAGTCACACTTTATGGATGGGAATAAGTTACATCCATTTCCTAACATGCTTTACAAGTACCTAGAGATACCTTAGTAGCACGGGCAGATTAAAAACCAGAATCAGTACGGAACAGAATAATCCCCTGAGATACAATTTCCTTTTCTCTCCTTTTTGGCCAAAACGAGAGGTAATTTGCCTCAGATATTGCTGAGGTCCCATGGCCATGGTGCTTGAATGGGGTAGAAGACAAGCAAGACTGTCCATCTCCACACAAGTTCATTACCTTGGACTCGCTGAGATCTTAAACCATCCCTAGCTCCTTATTTCTTTGCTTTCCAGGCTATTCAGCTGTTAATGGCCTGACTTCTCTATAGCACCTTAATAAACGTGTGCAAGTCATGCAGTGTGCTGCTCTGCAATATCATGATAAGCTGCTGCACAAGAAAGAGCTCTACTAATGTGCTAATTTTAGCTGTTATGGTACATTAGACTATTACAGTATCACGTTACGTGAGAAATGTAGCTGGGCTCCCAAGCCAATGTATGTTTAAGCTAACTAAACACTGCTTTGACAAATCATTTTTCACAGGCAACTTGTCACTGAAAAATATATGTCTTCTTTGTAAGGCAAAGCAAGTGGTTTGGACTCAGCATTGAGAAGAAATCACTAATTTCTTCTTTCAGATAGGAAATATTTTATGATAGCACTTGTATAGAGACATTATGGTCTATTAAAGAACGCTGTACAGTAAATGAGATACATAATACACTATTTACTCCTGCTTTCTAGAAATACAGAAACGACTAAGCACAAATACTTTTAAGTCAGGAAATACCACTTTTTCTTGGAACGTGAATCAGAATTTGCTAAATGGAAAATAAGTGAGATTATTTTTATTTTGTAGGACAAAACCTACAGATACAGACCCTGCTTTTTTGAGTTTTAGGCATTTCTCCGAGCAGAACAGAGGCAAGCTGTAATAGAGCAGGTTCTCCAGTGGGTCTCAGCTCCTTTGTACCATACAGAAACCTTTCTGAATACATTCTGCTCAACAGTGCTAGAAACGCAACTCTTGGGCATAGGGGAAGGTTTTCAAGGGATTCAAGGTTTCCAATGGGTTTAGCCTGGTATTTGGCAGAGAAAGGGGGCAAAACAATCAAAAAGCAAAACTCCTACTCCTACTCAGATGGCTTCGAACATGGATAGAAGACTGCAGCGTGCCATAAAATGCGTTCAATTTTCATGAACTGCTTTCAAATGCACTCAAACCTGACCCTGAAGCCCTGGTGCACCCAGCTTCTGTAGGAGACTGGCAAACCCACACAGAGGGTTTTATTTTTCTCACCTTCTCTCTCAGTCTTCTCCTTTCCCAAGCAGCTACTCTGCCCTGCAGCAAAGTCCAGCTAGGCAACTTTCCCATGGTTTTATGGTGGGAAAAGCACATCTCTGTTAAATTTCCCCACAGATTTTAAGCTGGTTCTCAATAGAAAAAAACTGAAATGAAAAAAAGAGACTCACAACGAACAAAGGGCAGCAGCTGCTCTCTCAGTTGTTTTACTTTGCGTGCCTGAGAATTGCAAAAATGAACATGAAAACAGTATAGGGAAAAATGGATTCAGGAATCTGTGCTCCAAGGGTGTAAGCAACTGCCAGCAGACTTGAAGAACTGCGATGAAAATTAAAACATACAATTTAGTTCAATTTACTGTTTCCTTTTTTGTTTGTTTGTTTTCTGTATATAAGAGTGAACTTTATGGCACACTATATACTTCTCAGAGCACAACATTTTTGGGGACTCAGCCTTTCCCTTCTGTTTTTTATGATCCTAAGATCACGAAACCCCCCCAAATTCAGGGATTACCTTATGAGGTGGCAGCATTTGGCAACAGATTCCTAGTGCACAGAAATGCTAATATATGCAGCTGCTTCCATAGAGCACCCCTGGACAGCAGGTAATATTGGTAGATATATCAAATAACAAACCATTAGCCTCTTTAAAGGCTTTTTATTTGTTATCCTAAGATGCAGCAAGAATCCTGGAAACTACAGCATATGCATTGCAATTGCCATGCAAACTTTGGGAGCAACTTAGTACAGCAATTGCCTTTTAACAGCAAGCAGCATCTTCAATAACATATCATAAAAGGCTAGGGCATCAAAAATGTTGGAAATCAAATTAAATTATCTGATTTGGGCCTGCCTGCCACCGCCACCTTAGGAAGCTGACATCTCTTACAAAGGCATGGCCATGGAAGTCCCTTCTGCTTCCAAGGCTGGTTGTGGTCGAGATTTTGAGCAATAAGAGCAGCCTGGCTAAGTCACACATCCTCATTTCCCAACCTCCTGGACAATATTCTGACTTCCCTGCTGCATCCAGGGCTTTATGCATTTGGCCCTTGCCAGGGGACAACCTGCAAGGTAACCTGAGAGCCAAGGAGACAGAGGAGCCCCACAGTGCTACAAAACAGCCCAAATAAAGGCTATTTTGGAAAGCATCCTCTGCAAGTACTGCAGAGACACTGCAAGCAATGACTCAGCTCCATCACCACCTCCATATAATCCGAGGGTAAGGAGACTTTGCCAACAGGTACACAAATGCATCCCACAGCAGCAACTGCTGCCTGGGCTTTAGATCGCTTGCCAGAGCTACGTGTGCCCTCCCACTAACTTACCCTTTTTATTTTTATTTAAGCTCTTCTTGTTTATTTTCCTCGGCTATTCATTTTTCTCTAAGATTTGTCCTTCAGAGGGGAAGAAAAGATGTTTTCACAGCACCCTGAAGGACCCAATCCACTACAGGCGCTCGCTAGGGCTCCTGTACTCAGGCTCTGAAACACACCAGGACAAAACACTGTTGCTAAACACATAAATCTTCTTTAATCAGAAACACAGGGCATGACTCTTGCCCTGGCTCTACACATCCTGTTGTGCAAATACTTTCCGTAAAGGGATATAAATACGAGCTCAATCAGCGAAATTTTACCTAAAGTGGGCAGGAATATTTAGCTGTCATTCTAATTATTTCTTTATGTTTGTCTTAATTTTTTTTGTAAAAGCTACTTTTGGAAATAAAAATCACGGTGTGAATTATTGCCCTTGGTATGGAATGGCAGAATGGTTTAAGGCAAGCTGTGAGTAGCTCTTATCCACAGCATCCCTCTGGCATTGGGGGGCTCTTCCGTCTTGCTTGGCCTTGTGCCAGAACGGGAATTTTAAAGGCAATTTTTAATTGCTTTGTGCATCGCTCCTGTTGTGGTATCTAAACGCCCTAGAGCAGAATTCCAAACACCTGAGAATCCCTTCAGGAATACATGGATACACGTGCTATTTTATTCACCAACTCACAGCTTTGGGAATAGCTCTTTTTCCTCTGCATATTTCAATCCCAACTCTGTCTCATTCTAAAGACCTTGCAATTTGTAAAGGATGAGAACGCACTTTACAAGATACAACTGAACTTACACATTTACTACTACAAATCTTCATTTTTAGTTTTAGTGACACACTCTTAGAAACAGCCCTTTGTACTTCTGAGCATGAGAATAAAATGTACAGGTTAAAAAAAATAGTTTTTTACAAAAAGTGGGAGAGAAGGAAAAGATGTGCTTTAGAGAAAATTCATAAAACTGAGTAGCAATGAAATAACTGAAATCCTGAAGAAAGGATGCAGAAGCAGAAGGTGGCAATGTGAACCTTGGTGGAAGGAGATCCTTCTCAGCCCCTCCAGCGAAACAGAAATTGCTCATAAGGCTGTAGGGGAGAAGTGAAAAAGGGGTAAAATGGTGAAGTGGAGGTGAGACACCCCTAGCATCTTCCCTGTGATTTTGTTACTCACTGTGGTGGCCAGTGAAGCATCTGGAGCACCAAGGAACCCCAAAGAGCACCGAGGGGCTCCAAGGAGCATCAAGGAGCACCAAGGAGCACCAAGGGGCCCCAAGGAGCACCAAGCAGCCCCGAGGAGCACCAAGGAGGACCGAGGAGCACCAAGGCATCCCAAGGAGCACCGAGGAGCAAGGAGCACCAAGGAGCAAGGACCTGGCTCATAGGTTTTAGGCAACTTGTTACGTGAAGGGTCAAGCACAGCAAGGGTCACATTGGCTCCGTGGCGGCCTTCCCTCCGCAGCATCGTCCCGCATCGCGTGGTTGGGGACAGGGCGACCAGCGCCTGATTCCCATCTGAGCCTCCAACGGCTGCCCGGGACACGTGATCTCAACAGTCACACGACAACACCATGCACAAGTATTAAAAACACATATATATTGATATATATGAAAAAAAGCAAAGCGCTCTGCTCATGGTTGCTTACCAACACAGGACTCCCCGGCAAGAGAGTAGCTTCCATTGTCATGGAAACCGCTTCTGCACTCACAGTGGTACCACCCTGGGAGGTTAACACAGCGTGAATGGTTGTGACACTCAATGATGCCCTCTGCACACTCATCAATATCTGCCTCAGAGAAAAACACAAGCCAGCCGGGAAATTAATTTCCTTTGACACCAATCTTTTTTTTTTTTTATTTTTTTTTTTTTTTTAAAAAAAAAAAATTACTTTAATACAGGGACCATAGTTTTAATATGGTTCCAAACAACAGACACCAACACGACTGACATGACAATCAGAACAATTATACAGCGTGGAGCGAGAAACGTGTAAGGATCTGGGTTTACACCGTGATTTGCTTCAAATGGAAAGCAAGCATGCACATTTTTTCTTTTCTGGGTGTGCTTTATTTATTCATTCAATTATTCACTTTGGAAGAAGTTAAATTTGCCTGTGTGTGCAAAGCACGGCACAACACCTCAACGCAAAAGGCAATTCCAGCAATATTCCTGCTTTCCACACTGCCTCTCCCAAGGCATCACAGAAAGACAGGCTGTTTTCTTCAGGACTTCTGCTTACAGTGCTCACCGGTGCCACATTGCAGCTACGTGGCACTGAATAAGCTCAGAGAATTAACAAAACATTAATTAATCTTGCCCTCGTAACTAATTTTTCCATGCCATTTATAATATTAAAATAAGTAATGCATAATAGGGTATTGCAAGGAGTCAAGGTAGTCCATGTTTTGGGGCAATTTAGCTGGAAAAAAAAAAGGTAAATCTGCAGCCACGTCAAGGTACAGCAAGTTGAATACCCCGCTGAGTATTAACGAACGCACTGTTTTTATACAGGAGATTTAAAAATTTCCTGCACAATGTTAATAGAGACCTCATAATAGCTCGTAACCTTGGTTAATCACGGCTGGCACCTGGCTGATTCCCCCCTTTGAGCGTTTTTCCAGCACGTTTTGCAGGATTGTAATTAAAATTAGCAAATTAATTATATGTTAGCCTCACAGTAATTTAAGAAGCTATTACATTTCCATCCCTCTGCTTAGCTCTAGCCGTATTTTTATCTTGGACAGTAGTCAGCCCTGCTATAAGTTCCTTATAAATTAAAAACCAATCTCAAATTGTGCACAAATGCCAGGTGTTTTCACCCACCAAGAGCTCTTCTTTACCACCACCACGCTTAAAAGATGAGTCACTTTGCATATGCCCAACACACAAAATTGGTGACATTGGGTTATCTCTGTCTAGATCTGCTAGCATCTAGCTTCTGATTTTTCAGGCTTAAATCCTGGTGCCAATATGGAGTTAAGGCTATCAACAAACACAGAGCATGTTTTTTATCTTCATTTATTAAGCATCTGCACCCATATGGCTTCATTGGCTCTAGTGGACTCATGTTCACGTATGGTGGAGTTTATTTGAACGATGTATTCCTTAATACAACTCACTCTTACTACACCTTAAAAGATGTAGAAAAGTTTCCTTTTTCTCCTTTCCTCCTTTAAGCAACAATATTTATTCTAGTGAAAACACAGCCAAGAAACCTAAACCAAAGCCTTTTTCTCAGCTTTGGCCTCACGCTCCCTCAAGAACCAAGTTATCTCCATAATAGCGTTAGAACCACTATCTATTTCCAGTTTTATTCAGCTTTCATCCAACAATAAAGTCAAATTGTTTAGGCTTTAAAATCTGTCACTGCTGCCACCTCTTCCTGTACTTTATATTTTCCTGGAGCTAATTTTACCCTTAAAACACTGCCCAAACACAGCTGTCCATCACCGCTGAGTGCCGCTTGCAGACTCAGACACCTTCAATCCATTACAGCAAATGAAATTTATAACCATGATCTCTTCACATGTCACAGCTGATGGAACAAGTTTAATCCTATTTGGGAAGCAAACGACTTTGCTACAACAGGTGAACTGCTGATGACTCTTCCTCTTCCCCACCGTTGAAGATCAGAGCTCTTGGGCCTGAAGAGGCCTTCCATGGGTGATGGGGGGCACATAAGAAGGGGCAGGTGGCCCTTCTCCTGTTAACCTTAGCATTACTTCTAGCACATAAAAATATGTCTAAAGGTACAGAGAAATGTTAGGGATTTGTTTTAGAAATGCAAAGTTACTTAACATGATCCCCCCAAAAAGCAGTAACTGCTAATGGGAGCTTTCTGAGAACGTTGATCACTTACTGCAATGATACATAGTTCACCTCATGGATCTTTTCCATCTCACCATTCAATGGCTTTGGAAAACCCTTTCTCCAAGGAATGTCTCTGTGGAAGATGTTGCTGCGTTTAATGACCACAACAGGGAATTAGAATCCATTCACTGCTCTGGATTTTTGCTTTTCCATCATTAGGTCCTCGCACCTGCATTTACAAACTTAGCTTAGGCTATAGGTCTTTTTAACAGCATCAGGCTTGAGGTTGTGCCATAGAACCTGAATTATAAATGAACTGCATTTAGGTGACACAGGTGTGTGTGTGTGTGTGTACGCTGGTACTTACTTCAAAAACAGAAGCTAAGGTGAAATGAAACCTCTGACTTCAGAGCAAAAACCTGTCCTCAAGTTTTAATCACTCCTTAAAATTAACTTAAATTTCCCCATAACCTTCATTTTTCTCTCTCACCCTGGGCTAGAGTTCAGCACTCCCCTTGAATGAGCACAATATTTCTCCTTCCTGACCAACTTCACACAGGATATTGCTGTTCTTGCCCCTGGTGAAATCATTTTTCCAGGGCCTTGCGTGCTTTTCCCCCACTCAGTTATTTAACTGTCATTAGTACAGAGTTGTTAATGGAGTTGGTAGCACTCCCTAATAACAGGCCTTGCCGAAGCTCAAAAATGGCACATTTTTGCACGGCGGAATAAAGGCACCAGTCGGTTTTCAATAAGCTCTTTCAGGATGCTAATCCTGTCCTTTAAGGCCAGGTCTGTAATTTCTACTCTTACCACCCCGGCTTCTTGCATTATTCATAAAGGTATTTATGCAGACAAGATAAATAGGATAATTTACCTCCAAAATAAAACACAATGGTGTTTCTCTCAATGGGGGTGAGGGGAAAAAAAAAAGGAAATTAAAATAATTCAGACTTTTCTAATGCTTCATCATATTTAAGTCACCGTGTGACAATACTGGAAGAAAAACTCTTCAATGTCACCTAATAGTGAGCAATCTGCAGTTTCAATGACACAGAAGAGCTTTTATAACAAAAGTGGCTGTTCATCAGGCTCCTACGGTACGTTTCTTGGTGCAAAAAAATATATATAAGATCTTCTCTTTAGCCCTCCACGGATCACGAAGCTGGTAAGCAGGAAAGCTATGTGCTAACATGGAACCATCACACAAGTGATGGGTTTTTTTGGCTTCCCAAAATAAAATTGCATGTTGAGGGTTAATCCTCTGGCTGCAGAGGAGTGTTGGAGCCCTGTTTTCCACTGCCAGGGCTTTTCTCACCATATATGCAGGATGACACAAAAAAGTGGCTTTTCTCTCAAAAGAAAGCTCCTAAACATCTACTTTTATGCTGAATTAACCTCATGTGAATCCTATCCGATGCACAGCTGACAAACAGATGCTGAATTTCATTCTTTTTTATTAACTCTCACACCAGCTTTGACGTTTCTCTACAGCTACTGAGAAGGAACTGCATCTATTTTTAAATATGTGCAATACGACGCACCGGCCATCCCTAAAATCTGCTAGTTTTCCCCCGTTCCAAGCAGGAGATTCTAGGCCATTTAGCCATTAAACAAATGCTAACTTTGAAAAACTAAGATAATTGTCTAATTTAGTGACGACTCAGAGCTCATGTGACCAGGTAAAAATTAAGAGCAGAGAGACATCAAAAATCAGAAAGGAGAGGAAAAAACAACTCTCCAAACCCTGACTCCTGGCATTTTTTAATAAGCAATTTCTGGTCACATAGCCTTAAATATCTCAAGTGACAAAGACATCACTTGTCTCTGACGGGGGTCAGGAGACGACTTTGGAGGAGTCAGTCAGGAATCTTTTCCCTGACACTTAGCCTCTCTTAATTACCCTCATCTTACCTCATTTAGGAGATTACGGGCACATAATCAGCACCAAACAGCGCGTTCCTACCTCCTCAGCAGCCAAGCCCGCTTTCAAAGGCAGATTTTAATGGTATTACACTTAGATTGGCCTCTGCAGCTCCTTCCCGGGCAGGAATATGTTTTGCCTGAATCAACAGGACTGGCTGAGGTCCCTTTTAGCACACTGGGGACACAGCAGGAACCTCCTGACGCTTCCATTTGTTGAGACAGGGAATATAATTCATAATCACGAGCAGTCGAGCCCATGCACGAGTTTAATGGCCCTGAGCAGCTTTCAGGGGTAAAAGGTGTGCCCACCACTCCTTATAATTCAAGCTCATCACTACTGCACTTCACTTGGCCATTCAGGATCGGTGCTGGCAGATTTTGTTAATAACCTGAAACAGGCACTTTTCAACTGATGAGGTTGAGCAAGGAGGAACGGCACAAAACGGGTATCGCCCCAACCCAGCCAGGCGGTCCCAGCAATTCTCAAGATTCATTCTTGCCGTACCCGGCGTTTAATTTGCTGAAGTCCGTTTTTAATAAACACTGAGGGCTGATGTCTTTATCAGTTCAGCGCACGGCGCTCTCACGCTCTCGTATCACCCTATTTGTATGCTAAAAATGCAGCACGACGGGAGCCCGAAGGGTCCCAAGCCACCCAAACCAAGGTCAGGTCCCAGCGCTGTGGCTGCAGCAGAGCTTTGATTCGCACATAGGACACTCGCCTGGCGGCTCCATGGAAAATGTGGTGGGAAGAGATGAGGTTGAGTGAAGAATGAGTTTGTATTTAGTGTCACGCTGGCGCTTCCTGCTGCGAACAAGGCTTAATTAAGTCCTGTTTAATTTAAGGAGCCGCCTGGCTCCATGGCCTACACTTGGGCCTTTAGGTGGGATATATAAGCAGCAGGTCACACTAGGCAGTACTCAAAATGCTGAAGTTCGGCGTCAGAGAAGTCCATTAATAGCCTCTTATCTCATCTAATACACCCAGCGATGGGGGAAATGCTCCTGCAGCCTCTGCTCTTTCGCCATTTGCTTCACTCATGTTTAAAATGATGAGTCCTCCTCCGCTCGGCCGGCGGGATTACACAACAGCCAACAGGGTTGGGTTGGGAACACCCAACAGCCGGCCACGGTTGGACGCTCCCGTGATTCACTCAAGCCCTTCCATAAGCAAACAAGGGTGCAGACAAAACGACCCTCGTCGAAACAATTTAACGTAAAAAGATGGTAAAAAAACCTCTTTTCTCCACTGTGGTTGGGAGCAGGGAGAGTAGCAGCCACTCTCCTAAAATCCCCGCGCGCAGCCCTGCGCCCAAGGGCAGCAGAAGCAAAACCAAATTGCTGGTTTAGATTACAAGCGTGTGGCCGCCTGAGAGCACCCCAGAGAGTTTAATAATAATGGGAAATAATCTCAATTAGTTTTTCCTTTTTTAAAAAATAATAAAAGAAAGAATCTTGCAATGATTATCAGCTTCAGAAAAGCATTTCCATTGACACAGCAAGAGACTCTCCCAAGGAAGCAAATCCCCAAGCAAACGGTTTCAAAAAAGAGCTCTTCATATAGCAAGCAGGGTAACATAAAGCTCTTAATTAGGGAGCAAAACGGCTCTGGAAGTGCCAAGGAACACGGCGTGGATGCTAAAAATGTGTAATTTGGGGGAGTGCAAGGGCAGAGCATTACGACGAGGGTGAGGTTTGTGGTGGGTCTCCCAGGCTTCACATCCAGGTGGTTGCATCCAAGAGAAGGTCCCTGTTCCGCAGGAATGTTCATTCATATTGCTTCTGGCACCGGGCTGGATGCACAGAGAGAGCCTTTCAGGTCCAGAACTACATATAGGGAGGTCGATTCAAGAGGAGAGGGCAAAACTCTCACACTAAGTAATCTATTTTGGGTCAAAACGCAAGGATTTTCACTCTGCTTCAACTTGCACCAATCCCACCACTGTCCTCAGTGCCACTAACCTTGCGCAAGCTCCTAGCTCCACTTCTCCTGGTGCACTACCATAAAAGCAGTTTGAATTCTCATGCACGATCCACTAAGTATATTCAAAAGTAATAAAAAAAAGGTGCTTTTGTTTTGTTGACAAGTCAGGAAGATTGAAATGGGCTTTCCAGGTCTACTTGGACAACACTGAACTTCATTAGACTAATCAAACAGAACCAATATGTCATTAGAAATCAGGTAGATTTGGCACTTCGGGCAAGCTAAAAGAAAATCCCCCTGTGGAAAACTGAAAATTTGTGGGTTCCACTAGGAAAAGCACATTTGAAAATGTTGAAACTCTTTCTTCAGAGAATCTTTTCAATTTTTATTAAGTTCCTAATATAAGCAGAGAGGATAAAGCAGATCTGAAAGCTCAGGGCTGCATCTGGCAAAATCTCCCAGGTAAGAAAAAGCTCAAAAAATATTTGGGGTTAAAACCTGAAACTGTTATTGTTTCCTTTCTTTTTTAAACACAGCAATGGGCTTTTCCAAATAAATAAAGAGAGACTATTTCTTGAGCTTAAAACGTGCGCTTTGAAAGCACACACTCTCTTTCATTTTTTAATTACAGATTGCATTTTTAACTTCACTGAACCATTAGTTACACACTTTGATCAGACCCCAGTTTTCCCAGACTGGGTGCTGCTTCAGACATCAATAATTCCAATTAAACTGAGTCTGAGATACGACTACGCCGTTTCTCGAAGCAATTAAAAATGTGCCACTGAAGGATGTGGAAAACCCTGGAAGAAAAGCCAGGGGACTCATCAAATGTTAATAATAACAATAATAAATACATTGTGCTTACGGACCATCTTTCATCCAGTGATCTCAAAACATTTCCTATGCATTATGTAACACTGCGACACTTTGTGAGGAAAGCAGAGAGGTGACACAACTTTATGATTATCTAAAAGGCTTCTGATGATTCAGGATGGAGATACAGCCCCCATCCCCTGTTTACTGCACGCACTAGTCCTCCACTCACTAAAACCCCCATTTATCCAGATTACTTTTCTGCCCCCGATTTCACTGAATTAGCTAAGTTTTATTGCAAGCAAATTGAACGTAATTGCTTTTTAACAGATCTCCTAAAGTCAGGAGATTCTCCCAATGATTTTATTACATGGACACCACAATAGAGTTTACTAATTTAAAATTAGTAAATTGAGGTTTAAAAGCAACTGCTCACCTGATGCTTAATACTGGTACTGTCATCACCTCCTTGTTTGCTTTTGATGAATCATTTC
The DNA here is from genome assembly GCA_032273925.1 of Rhynchotus rufescens. Lineage (NCBI taxonomy): Eukaryota > Metazoa > Chordata > Aves > Tinamiformes > Tinamidae > Rhynchotus > Rhynchotus rufescens. The sequence goes on from JAVCKT010007584.1 coordinate 37,822, forward strand.
ACTGCTCTGCATTTATATTTCCTTAGATGCATCAGATTTTTAATACCTCAGCTACCATGTAGAATAATGAATGATCACACTATTATTGCACTATAGAGCCTGTATTTATCTATATGTGTCACATATGATTGTCAAGGAACTTGGGGTCACCAAGAAAAGAAAATATCTGGCTTTCTGAAACATGATTTTCACAGAAATCTAACTTGAGAAATCTGGTAGGATGCGGGGGGATACAAATTTGTATTTCATCTTTTTTAACCCGTGTTAGCTCACAAATCCCATCAGCTATATTCCAGTTTATCAATTGCAACATGCAGGTGTCGTCAATACTTCCACTTCTGTTGCACATGATGCTCTCCCCAAATTAATGGGTACTATATGGAAGTCTATTTTCATTTTGTTTAATAAAAAGTCAAGGTATATATAGATAATTAATGTGAGGTCATTTATTATGCTCCTAAGGACACTTTCTTGGGTTTCCACTCAGTAAAAACTCAATTTCTGGCCTCACAGATTTGCAGTGATCAAAATAATGACAGTTCCCACATCATCATGGCCTGAATACAGCCGTTTCCGAGCGCATCCAAATGTACCCCTAGACTACAATCAGATCCAATGACTTCACATCAGCAGGTGATAAAAAATTACCATCATTAAGAAGGTGCCTGCTCTCCAGAAAACACTGTATTTCACTCAGTTCATCGTCCATTCCACCCATCTCTTGCTGACACTTTGTCCCTAGGAAAAGGCGAATGCAATACTCATGTTAACTACTTTACTACCATGCAACCATTTGACACTGAGAGGTCCACATTTTTCTTGGAGAGGGAAAAATCCCTAAAATTTTAGACCAAAACAGCTTTATCTTGTCACTTTCTGTTTACATTAAAAAAAAAAATCTGCTCCTAATTTTGAATTTGAATTCTCATTTGAATTCTCCCCTTTTTGCAAGATCTCTAGAACATTTTATTTTCCAACAGTGGTACTCAAAGAACACAGCCCTATTTAAAACCAAATTTCTCTCTTCGTGAGGTGGAACCACGTCTTCACAGCTGCTTTAATATCTTTCATATTTTATAACCTCCCTCATCAAAGTTTAAATTTTTATCCTCATTAATATTCCTGTAAATCAAAAGTACCTTTTTAAAGTTGGTAGAATTATACCATAGTCGTAATGAGATAAGAATTGGGTTTCCTGTGAAGAACTGAATATTTATGTGTTTATTTTTCAGCGGGGACTCTTTAATTTATAGATCATATACATTTTTCAGCATTTGCTTCCTCCTAAAGCCATTAATGTAGCTGGCATAGGGAGAAACCCCTTTACCCATCACTGGAATATAGCCCGCTCTGGAGCAATCTCCAGCGGCTACTTCATGGCATATACTGATGCAGGCAATGATGGAGATGGTGGACTTGACCACAGGCATTAGATCTACCTTCTGAGATGTCTTTTTCCAAAGAGGAATTGGCTAAGATCCCTCCACAGTGTTGGGTCTATGTCATGGATCATACTGCAGTTGAAACAGTCGAGCTCAACAGCCCAAATCTGTTGTGCCTTAGAGTAACAACAACCGTAGGAGCGCTGTGTTCCCTAATGCACCTACCACCATATGGAGGACATCCCAGCCATGCTTAAGCTTCGTGCACTTCCAGGAGAAGATGCAAAACCACAGAGCCGCTGGCTTCCCATCATTTCATGCCATATATAAAATAAATAAATACATAAATAAGGTCCAGAAAGGAAAGCTGAGTTCTGAATGCAACGTGCATCTTGTTTACTACATCAAAGCAAGTCTTGACTTCTGCAAAGGAGCATTTTGGCACCTCGATCAAAGTGTCTCCTCGCTGTGTTGTGCTGGAACTAAAGTGTCAACCTCTTTCAATGCAACTCCAGGAAAAACTGCTTTGATTGAGGCAGGGAGAAGCACTTCAGTCACTACTGAGGAGTTACCATTAATATTTTTAGAGATTGATTACATTTACTGTAATTACACATTAAGATGAGTTACTGGTGCAGCCTGGATTAGTACGTTACTGTTGTAGACACCTTGCCAAGCAAGAAGGACATGAAACATCAAAGCAGTATTTGGAAAGGGAAGCACTTTCCGGGGAACGTGTATGTGCACCTTCCACCAGGCAACATAGTCTAAAAGACCAAGGACATTGCTATAAGATCATCATAGGTATAGGTACCTTCTTTGATCAAATTAGAGGGACATCACATCCCTACAGAGATCTACTACTGAGTGTGATCAAACACCTTCGCATTCTCCATGTTTCGGGTGTGCAAAATATTGGAAAATCAATTCCAGGTACCGCATTAATACTCCTGAAAATTCAATTAAAAATAAATCCAGTGTTGTAATAATTCCCATAATTTTCTACTACTGATTTATCACTTCAATACCACGAGTACAACCAAAGCAGAATACAAGACATTACTGTTCAAGCCCTGCAGAGGACATAACTCTGCCACTGCTGAGCACCACAGATTGTGCCTCTGGTTTTTGTCATTTCCAGGAAAAATGAAAACATTTCCATGTCCAAGCCTGGTGGCTCAGTTTTACATTCATTTTCCTTTCTTATTATTTACCGTCCTCCTCATTCTTTGTCTAAGCTATTCCAGCTGTTTTTCATCTAATTTTAAAAGTGCCCTTCAGCTCCACGAATCTATAAACTTACACCTTGTTGACCAGCATAATGATATTGGTTTGCCTTTTTCTCCACTACTGCACAACTTATCTCTAAAATCTGTGGGTTTTATTGATTTATGATTACCTAACTGACTGCATTGATAAATGGGGAATACTTATTGATAAGCATTAGCAAGAGGATGCCAAAACAGTCATCGTTTTCTATGAATAATTGAAAATGCACCTGAGGAGTACTAGAAAACACCCAACCCATTTCCTGCAGTCTTGATTATCAAAATGCCATTTTCTCTTAAATTAAAAAGCTTTATCATATTGTATATTTGATCACAGGGTTTCAAAATGTCACATGAAATTTTATTAGATTTTTAAAGTTATATATTTTTGTTGTTTTATTAATATCAAACACAGCATGTTGTCCTGCTGCCGCTGATATACACTATTTCAATTCATTTCACATTTAAGATAATTTGGGCAATTTTAATTGTTCACATATCAATATTTTCCATAAAAGCCAACTCCAGCTTTTCAGTTGCTTCAATATCTTGAGTCAGGTCATACATCTAACATATCCTATGTACAGGTTGTGATATATGCTTCACAGATAGAGAAAAATGAGCCTGGAGAAATGAGGCAAGCACCTACAGTCATTTAAGTTAGTGGGCTAGTCAGGAATCAAATCTATAGTCTATGAAGTTATTCCCTGGCAGTAGACACTAAATTACAACCCTGCATGCAGCAACACTTCATAAAGGTGACAGTTTGCATACCAGTCACTATTTAATACAGAATTTTAAACTGCATTAAACAGCCTGAACAAAATTTTCCATACTGCAAAGATGTTACAATTTCATTAGGTGGAAGATTGAAATAATAATTTTCATTCCTGTTACTTGGCACTAAATGAAATGTCATATCATATCTTTACATACCTAGAGGTAAATTAGTTCCTATTTACATTATAATTAAGCCGTGTGCCACTTTCTTTGGGTAATGGAGGTTCTTTGGGTTGCACCTCTATGGCCTCTTCTCAAAGGAGTCTAACCCCCCAACTTTCCCCAGAGAGCCACCGACCTGACAATAATCACCTATTTAGGTAATTATTAGGCAATATCACCTATTTCCTAATTCTACAGCACTGTCAAGTGCCACCTTTCACAGACACATTCCCCAAAGAGGTGCTGGAGAGAGGAAGACCTGGAGAGCAAAGAGGATCCTCGGGCATCACAGACCAAGAGAGATGGACAGAGAAACTTGGACATGCAAAAGTCCCCACATAAACCAGTTATTGCTACTGGAGTGGCCTAACCATGTCTGCTCACATTCATTTTCTGGGACAAATTAGTGTCCATTGGTTTCTGCAGCACCATCAAGAGATGTTTACGAGGGCTACTACTGCAGACCTTTTAATATGACCTTCTCGTAGGAAGGAGGAGAGCATTCTGCACTAAGGCCTTGAGCAGAGAGAAGATCTACCCAAACTTAAAACACTGGGATGGAAAACCTGCCCGTCCCACTGTTCTTGCCCCTCAAGGGATCTTTGCAGAGAAGAGTATAGCTCCCAACAGGAATCCTCTGCCAAATGCCTCCGACCAAAAGCAGCAGCCACTGTTGGGCCCAGGCTATGCAAGGTCATCCCCAAATACCCACCTCCAGGAGCATCTTTTTGGAGGGCGTTGGGCTTGCAAGATGGTCCCAAAAAGGCTCCTTTTGGGGACTTGATCACAGTTTTGGCATGAAGAAAGTGCAGCGGTGCTCATTTTTGATACAAGCTCTATGGACAGGTAGAACTTACAGCCTCTAGGACTTTTTACATGTGAAAATCCAGATGTCTGCACGTCTACTCACAGCACCTGCTGGGGCTTGCACGATAGGAGCCCTGTCTCTGTCACAGCCCCAAAATGAGTCACTGGAGATGGGGGCTTTTCCAGCACATACACCAGAACAAACGAGATACCCCCATGGCTGCGGTTCCTGGGAGTCTACTCCTAAAAGGGAATAAAAGACAGAACAACCGGAGGAGGAATTTCTTCAAGGATTTGTCTTGGAGCTCATCTCACCTTTCAGTAGAGATTGGATCACCAGAAAAGGCTGCTAATGGGAACACTTGGCCGAGTGCAAGGCAGTGCCAAAATACAGTGGAGTTTCCATGGATAACTTCCCAATGGAAAAGCCAGAAGTTCTTGGCTAGGAGAAATGGAATCACAGAATCACAGAATATTCCAGGTTGGAAGGGACCTCTAGAGATCATCTAGTCCAACCTTCCTGCTCAAGCA
>JAVCKT010007585.1:3174-15438 GCA_032273925.1 Rhynchotus rufescens
TTAAAGTTACTGGATAGTGAAGCTTAGCATTGGGAGCACAGCTCCAAAGTAATACTTCACAGGTGCACTCAATTGGTCTATCAGATTGGTAGTCTCAATACTCAGGAGTTTCATACGTTAGCAATTTAAATTTAGGAGTCTGGTCTTACTCATATTGATTTCTAAAAATATATATTATCAGTTTCAGTGAAGTTAATATCTTTAAGGTGACTTCTCTACTTTAGCTTAAAAGACAGCACCCAACCTCTGCTCCCACCCCCTTGTAGTTCATCTAACTGGGATACACCTGGCCTACGAAGGGTGTTTTCTTGGGCTGCTTTTGTCTTTCTGTATATTCTAGGGCTGACTAGTCAGCCTTAGGTCAAGAGGTTTTCTTGAAGCTTTCCAAAACAGTCTTGGTGTCTGTAGAGTCATCCTGAAAAACGGATAAAGCAGGTAGTAGCAAGAGGTTGACTAGGTGCAAGAACTTACTGACAGACTTAGTTTCACTTACTTTTCTTTGAGCTACGATTTTTTTTCCCAATAGGTTTGATAGGATTCTTTATTGCTTTTGGCATTGCTATGGGGAAGATGGGAGAGCAGGCCAAGATGATGGTGGATTTCTTCAATATCCTGAATGAGATTGTGATGAAGCTAGTAACTATGATCATGTGGTAAGTTTGAAGTCCTAACTTCTGGCACACAAACAGATGTTTTTTAAAATTTCACAAAACCCTAGTATTGTGTATAATGAATGCACTTTATTGGTAATCTGTTTAACGAAATAGTTCCGTTCTAATATCCTGTTCTAACAGGGGTGTTAGAACCAGAACAGCATTGTTTTTTATTTGGTGAGGATTATTTAGGACCCATTTTGAAGTATTTCTGAAGATGTTTGATTCTATTTTCTGTTTACTAAAATCCAAGACATGCAGCTACCAGGAAGGACCTTTAAATGCCACATTTATTATGGAAGTTAATTACCTAAGGAGTAACACCTTAGTGGGACACCTATGCAATCTAGCAAGCCCCACATAAGAACATCCAAATCTTCCTGGGAGGTTAGCGTAATCCCAGGTATTAGCTAGGAGGCATGATTATAAGGAAGCCTGGAGACAGACTTTGTTAACGGTCTTCTGTAAAAAAAAATTGGCTTACCACTAAATAAAATTCCGGTGTTTGTCAGAGATTTATAGCCTTCCGCCTGCTTAGTTTCTGCAGAATCTGTCTCCTAGAAGCTCATCACAGTCAGGGCACTGGAGTTTAGCCCCTGGCTTTTGAAGTGTGCCCATCACAGTGCCAAGGCCTGGCTTGCCTTCACTGGAATGACTTCACGCTGTCAGGACTGAGCCCTTTATTGCATTTTAAGAGGGGGATTCACTCTTTCTTTGAGAGGATTCTTCCAAATGCTTCCCCGGAGCTGTTTGCACACAGTGTCAAATATTGACATATCACACACAAAAAACGCAGTTTTTCAGAACACAGCAATACATGGCAACATTTGGCATAGTGCTGCTAGTTTGGTGCTAGTTTGGGTATCTCCTAGGTCCTACGCTAGTCAACTCAATCAGCTGAAGACAATGTTATTTTCTGTGCTAGCACAAACTAGGCAAACTGATTGTACACTACTGTTTTTGCCAACACCTACTGTCCCAGATTGGTGTGACTGCACTGCGTGTGTTTAAATTAGGATTAGTCCAGATCTTTAACAAGCTGACTACTGTTAGCAGTGAGTTCCAAGAGCAGAAATATCCACTGTGATATAATACATCTGATAGGGCCCTTTGCCCCTACAGTTGCGAGATGTCCCTGGAAATGCAATGTCCTGAGTGGCAGGGCTGCATGTTTTCTTTCCTTTGAGGTTCTTGATGTACAGTTTAATCTTGCTCCCAGAAACGGGAGCGAGGGGCCTCAAGCACGAGCCCTCAGCATTAGCAGCCTTTCAGAGGAAAATGCATTATGCAAGAGCGATGCACATAGCCACAGCTATGTGGAAATGTGTAGAGCAAAAGTTAAAGAATGGCCATGCATTCCTGTTATGCTTCTGCTTTTCAATAGGGGACCTTGCCAAATAAAAACGTAAATGTTTTTATTCATAAAAGCTTATCTTTTCACTATTGTAATCAGTTGCACTTGACCACAGAGAGAGAAACCATGACTGTGCTCTCAAAACACTTCAAGAGCTAGGATGTACTCTTATTTCACTCAAGAGATAATATGTAACTGAAGTTACAAAGTTTCTCTAGTAGTCGGTTTTGCAATTACAGGAAACCTTTCCAGTTTCAACATATCCACTGCAAATGTTTATTTTCACTTATGTGCTTTTTTGTTTCTTTTTTCCTTGAGAAAGAGATTAGTTAATGCTGGGAGTTTCACTTATTCATCACTGCCTACAACAGTTAGAGAGCTTTTCTGGCCAGAACACTGTTTTGTGGGTGTTTATAAAGACAAATGCATTTCTTCTTTAAGCAGAATTGCATTTTGTTTGGTTTATGGTTTTTCTGTCCAGAAGGCTGTAACTCCTGTGTCAGCTCCAGTGGTTTATAAGACTCAGGAGCCCAGCATCACTGGAGGAATATAAAACAAGGCTGACCTCTGACACCATATAATTCATTATAAGGAGTATGCTTCATCAAGCTTACTGAAACACCAACTCTACGATAACATTTGGTGTTGCAGTTTAAGTGACTGCTGACTAAGGGCTCCCCAGTTTTGGGGCATGCTGCTTGAGAGAACATGAGGTTTCTCTTCCAGTGGGTCTATAAATGTTATCTTCTATGCATGCACATTCAGGTGTTTTTACTTCGGATGATTTTAAAACTATCTATTTATTTCAAATTTGTTTATGGGGTGGCACAGTCATTCTCTCTAAAATTTGCTGTTAAAAGTTGCTCCCATGAGGGGACCACCTGACTGAGGTGACTCCTCATAACCTATCGTAAACAGCACGTAACTGAAGCTCATAAATGAAGAATCTATAGACTAAGAAGCGTTTTTCTAAGTGATTGGAAGAACATAACAGAGACATCAGCAGCATTAAAGAAAAAAAGAAAGGCAATTAATTCCAAGAAGTAATTTAACTGAAGCAAATAATACAGCTCCCTGAAACCAGATGAGCTGTTTGAGCTAGAAGAGTTGTATATTAGGAACAAATACTGCACTGTTCTTCAGAATGGTCCTAAGCAGCTGCATGTGTAACATTATTATATTCTTGTAGGATGTCCCAGAATTAAAGTGAAGTAAATGTGGAATTTACAGGAATAGCCTTTGTTTCTAAAAAGATGTCAAAGCTATTCATTGAATTTCTATCCCTTCCTGATCTGCATCTCAGCACTGAGTGTCCTGTCTCTTTTGCTAGTCTGTATTCTGCAGAGTTTGTGACTGCATGCTCTAAGGATCCTTCTGTCTCTGCTTGTTCTCTTTCTCTAGGTATTCCCCTTTGGGCATCGCTTGCCTCATCTGTGGGAAAATCATTGCAATCAAGGACTTAGAAGTAGTTGCTAGGCAGCTTGGCATGTACATGGTGACTGTGATCGTGGGCCTGGTCATCCATGGGGGGATCTTCTTGCCTCTGCTCTACTTTGTGATAACCAGGAAAAGCCCCTTCTCCTTCCTTGCTGGGATTTTCCAGGCGTGGATCACAGCACTAGGCACCGCTTCCAGGTACACTTGAGAAATAACAGCTTTATTTACTTTTTAGCAGATGATTAGCTGCTGTTTAGAGATAATACATCTGCTGTTCTGACCTTCACTGCAAGATCATTTTATGCCATTGAATGAAAGCTTTTTGTTACTCAGACTTGCTGGGAAAAAACAATTACCATTTGCCCTGGTGATTCTTTGAGAGAGGTCACACAGCCAGCTGAAGGGATCTGGCAGCCCCCATTCCTGTTTTCTTCTCCAGTATTGGCCCTGTGATTTGTTCAAACTGTGTTACCTCTGGGCTGGTCTCCTCCGCTAGGAAACGCTGATAATTCTGTTTGCTCACCTTTTGAAAGCCTGTTAGTGAGAAAGTGGTGTGAGTGCTTTCAAGCCATTATTAATGTACCAAGCTGTAAGGGATTTTAATCTGACTCTTGGTAGGTATTCACCTTGCTGTGTCAGAAGGAGAGAGGTGTGCTGGGCCCCAGGGGAGAAATAAAGGAGATGTAGGGAAATCTCCCGTGGCTGCCAGTCACATCCAGCCTTTAAGCATGATGCAGTAGGCAGTGGAGGATGTAGTAAGTGGAGAGATAGAGCGCTCCAGGATTTGTCTGTATCTGCTGCTGGCGCTGAGGATTTCAGTACCCAGGTCCTTTCTGCACTCCCCTGTGGGGACAGGGAGCTCTCTGCAAAATTACACTTGAATACTGTCCGCTTCCCAAATGGCAGCAGAGCTGCTAAAAAGCCTCGCTTTTCCTCTTTTATCCCGTTTGGCAGAGTAAGAGGGCCCCAGGGCAGAGCTCAGCATTTTAGATCTGGAGTTAATGCCCAAACCAGACTCAGCAAAGTGTGCAGGAGACGGTCTCAGCTCCTGGTAATTAGTTGTGATGCTTTGCAAGTGAGCTGTCCCTGATTCGTGTTGAAACTATTTCCTGTGGAAAACTGTATTTTATAGTAATTGTTTTTCTTCAAAACATGTTTAAATTCTCGATAAAATGTTATCTTCCTTTTCTTCCTTTTCTTTTCTTTTTTTTTTTTTTAAATTAAAAAGGAAAAAAAAAACCCAAAAAACTAATTCAAAAGTGACCATCAGAAAACAGAGTATTCTTAATTTCAGAAATGCCTTAAGAGAACTGGATTTTATCTGCCATTCTCTGGGGCAAATCTTTTCCTTTGATGAACAAGAATGAGAGAAATAATGGTGGGAGATTGAGTATGGCCATGACCTTGAATAAAATACAATTTCCTTAAAAGGCTTTTCTGCACTAAGATGTTCAGGTTTCCACCTTGGCTTTGAATTAAAAATGTCCAGTGTCCTTACAAAATTTTGGTTTTTTTTTTTTTTTTTTTTTTGATTTTTTAAATGTATGATGAAATTTGAAAGAGGTAGGGAATTCCTAAGTGGTTCCAGCTTATGGGTTTCTGTGGGTGTTGACTTTGTCACCGGACTGCTCTTCAGGTCTGAGCAACCAGCTGGACAGACCTGGACCAGTTTGTAGCTCCAGAGGCAAGTTGCAACAGGCACCATCATACAGTCTAATCTGCTGCCTCGAGGCGGTGCAAATGCTTCCTCTTAAGGCTCTTTATTGGGTCGGACTGAGTAAGGCACCTATTTACTGCTCTTTTAACAAAGAAATCTTGTATGCCCACCTACCCTTGCTCACAGGGGCACAACTGACTCATACGCCCTGTGTGCTGATGACCTGATTTGTGTGGGATTTATCTGTTTGGAAGAAAAAAGACCTTTGTCTATCTTGGTTTCAATATGCATCAATGAACTACATTTTTTAGTTTTGTTTTTCCTTTAATAAGATAGAGGAATATTGTTACCATATCAGGCAAGGGAATCCAGATATTGACTTAAAAATTGACTAGTAATTATTGGTTAATGACTCACTTCATCTTTTCAGCTACTTGCTATAAATGTATGCACTAGAGTAACTTACGAGAGAATACTTATACGATAGGAATTGTCTCTGTTTTGACTAGAAACACAGAATAATATAAATGTGATTACCTTTGATTTAAAACATAACAAACTGTAATTGCGAACGTATTTATAAAGGTGCCAGAACACAAATGATTAATGTTATGCATCTGATTTATTAAGAGCTGATGAAAAAATCAGCTCAGAGATCAAAAGAACCACGTAGACATTTGAGCATAAGGTAGAGGTCTAAGTTCCTGACTTCCAAGTTGCCATAGATGGAGGATCAGAAGAGTAATTTAGGAAGTGACTAAGGTGTCAAGCAGTCCAGAAGGGTTTGGGATACCCATAGATCCTGTGTGATAAATATGCATCTCATGCAGTTGTCCCAGATACCTAGGACATTTAATATAGTATTATGTTCTGGTGGTTAGGACTTGAGTCATGCCTTAATCTCCCTTTTCCTTGCTTTGATTATCTGTAAAATGGAAGGATTACATTTTTTTTACCCAATAGTGTCTCTGTGGTAATGAATGAATGAATGAGTTGGAAAGACTCTGAAGTTGCAAGGCACTAGAAACAATATGCTGTAAGTATTTATTTGAGAACCTTTGGTGAGTTTAGTCCTTTACTCTTTTTATTATAAGCAAATTAGTATTTTGATAAAGGGCAATGACAGTAGCATTAACAGTGGTGCAAGAGCCAAGGTCACTGAGAATATCTGCTTATTGTTACAGTTATCCAACTGACTGCAGGGTCAGTTGGAGAAAAACAAACAACCTAGAGCAGATGCAGCCCAGCTGATTCAGTCCTGAAACACCGATTTGAAGGAATTTCCCCAGGTCAGCTTTCTCTTTTCAGAGCAGCTTTCTCAGGCATCAGTAAACTACATTCAGTGGTGGACTTGACCTCAGAGATACCACCAAGAATTAAGAAACCAAAACATGCTTCTGGGAAGGTTTGGTGCCTGTAGCAGCAAGTCCTTTTCCTAAAGCAGGCGGACCTGCTAGGGAAGGGGAGAAGTAGCAGATATTTGCATCCACAGGGGTAAAGATTACGATCCGTTATCAGCTATGTGTTTAGATGAAGGTGTTCTGCTTTGAATTAGTGAATGCAATAGCCTGCACTGTTCTCACAAATGCAAGGCACTGTGGAAGAGGAGTCATGTTTCCACTCATGGTTCACATCCTTTCCTGTCCTGCAGCCACATTTCGTATCCTTTCCTGTTGCTGAGCTCTGAGAAGCCTAAGTGCTTTTCTGTTCTTGGCCACAGTCCCTTCCAGTCTAAATTGAAAATTTGAAACATTTTCTAAATGCAGTCTAAATTGAAAAATTGTCCAAAAAGTTTTGAATTACAGCAGGAATTGCTAATAGAAAATGAAAACAATGATATCAGAATTTTTGACTGTTCTCCCTCATATATGTGTATTATTTTCTAATTATGTCCCTCGTATGTATTTGCTTTCTCTCCTTCAGTGCTGGAACATTACCTGTTACGTTCCGATGTCTCGAAGAGAATTTAGGCATTGATAAGCGCGTAACCAGGTTCGTTCTTCCTGTTGGAGCAACTATTAACATGGATGGAACGGCTCTGTATGAAGCTGTGGCTGCCATCTTCATCGCACAAATGAATGGCATTGAGCTGGATGGAGGGCAGATAGTTACTGTGAGGTGAGTTCAAAGTATTTCTGGCCTGGGTTTTTGAAGGCTGTAAAATATGAAGCTTTGGGTTGGGTGTTTTCTCAGTGGCTGTGGGATCCACTACAAAATTCATGTTTTTTTACTAAAGCCATGCAGAAGAGTGCCATATATGTTGTTCCTAATGACTTGAGCTTTCTGTGAGTATTTGCCACGTTAGGACATTCTGGTAGTGTTTTTAACGGGTCTGTAGATGGCATTACAAGGTGAAAGTCAACATTTTTCTCTATCATGTATGATAATTCACACAGTATAGAGAGTTCCTAAAACTGGTATGTGGGGCATTAACTTTGTAGAGTATACCCACTTATATTCATTGGAAAAAAAAAGAAAAAAAAAGGACAAAAAAAAAAAATCTACCACAATTAACAGCAAAACCAGTGTACTGAGCATAAGGCATCCTCAGGATGAGGCTACCTGTAGCACAGTGAAAGTACTCTCAGACTTTTTATCATTAACCTTTTTATCATTAGCTCTGTATTTTCATAGCAAGTAGTAGTAATTAGTATTCAGGTGACTATCTGGAAGGTCAGAAGAAACTACACATTTAAAATGAGTAGGAGTAATTCAAGACTGCTTACTGTAGTCCAGTTTTAAGAGTCATTAGATATGGTGACTAATGAAAAGGAATGTCAGTTATGACTGCTGCAGCTAAAGTTAATTCATGGTGGAAAACTTGATGAAGACACCAGGCCTAACATTTTGAATAGTTCAAATGTAAACCACAAGTGAAAGCTGCCAAGTTTGCCGCCTTCCTGCAGCTTTCACTCACCCACCTTTTCTTTTTTTTTTTTTATAAAACCCTTTTAACACTAGAGAAACACCTGCACAGCAATGCTTAATTCTGTGTTTGTTGTCCAGCTTTATTGCCAGCACGTTTTCCATTCCTTTGTCTCCTGCCCTAACTCCTAAAATAGTTAAAAACCAAACAAACCAAAAACGAACTTCTAGAGAAGTGAGATGCTGGATGTGAGTGGTGCAATTTTGTTGCTGGAAATGGGAGCTGTCATTTCAGAGGAGGCACATGTTAGACTAAATGGAGTCCAGGGAAATTCAAGGCAGGGCTCAGCAGTTGGTCAAGAAGTTTGGTAGGCTTGAGCCCCGCTTCTCCCCGTTACACTCTCTTTGAGGGATTGACTCATTATCACTGTCTGGTCTTAGCATTTTAAGGCTCGCCTAGGCAACCTTCTGACTCACATTTACTAAGCAGTGGGCACCTCTGGGCTCCTTGTAGGAAAACCACTGGTTCTTCTCCTTCCTGCCACATAGCCTTGTTGCTGCAACAGTGTGGAGCCGGCTGTCCCTTGAGGTAGAAGTGCAAGTGAAGGGAGAGTTATTTCATATTATTTCATGCCTGCCAAATGGAGCTTGTGGAGCTGGGGATACTGAGATGATGGGAACACAAATTCACAAAGGATTTTGTCTGTTCAAGATTAATATTTAATTAGCTCTAGTTACTTCTTACTGGTCACATAGATATTGTGATTTCCTGTCTTCTACCAGAGACCCTGATCTTGGAAACAGTGGCCAAGCCAGGCTCAGTTTGGACCTGAGCAGCTTCTTTGCCCTCCAGCCCTGTAAGCGTTGCAGCAGGAAGGCTGGCAGGAGCTTGGGAATGCTCCCTCGCCAGTTGAGGCTGGAAGTGCCTGAGGAGCTGGCACGATGCTCGCAGCCTGGCAGTGGAGCCGATCCTCCTGCCCACGTACCTGCTGGACATAGCTGGGGCTTTAGAAAGCCCGACTGTGCTCCAACCCAGACACCTGGCCGGCTCCGCAGCCTGCCTCGACTGGGTCAGATCTGCCATCTGGCAGGTCGATATCAGGCTAACATCCCCACAGAGTGGATCTGTGGCTGACAGCCGAGGATTTTCCCCTTCCCCTACTTCTGTGCTGGAAGCACTTTGAGATTTGCCGGTTACGCCCACAGAATTGCAGTTGTGTTAGTCAGCTCTGTGCTCTGCTTCAAAAAGGCTGAAACTTTTTCTTTTCCATCATCTTTCCTTCTCCCTCTTCCCCTCTTCTCTCTTCCCTTGCCTTTTTTTTTTATTCTTTTATTATTATTATTATTTATTTTGTAACCTCCCCCTGCCTTTTGCTTACTCTCTGTCAAATTACTTTCCATTCTGCATAGGATTGCTCAGCACTGCTAATGCTTGCTGTGGTTTAAACTGCATTCTTACAACTTCCAGCATTTGGAGCTCTGGAGCACAGATGATTACTCTAGTGGTCTTAAACAAAACAGAAAAAAAAAGAGAAACAAAAGCAAAGATAAGTTTGGGTTTGTGACACAATCAGATGAATTTTGGTTTTGGATATAGAGTGATTTGTAGCTAGACACGGTACACCGCCAGTATGAACAATGCGTTTTGGATACCAAGACCTTTACCCTTCTCTCCTTGGTAATAACCATTTTCTCTAAACCATTAACTCCTAGTTCATTCTGGAAGTTCCATAAACAAACAGAAATGAACCATCTTGGAAATTCAACCCATGAACATCAAACTTTAGGAAGCCTGGATGATAAAATCTGTATTGGTAGTGCTAGGAAAACACTACTAGCCTCAAGATTTTAATGTTATAACCCTGCTTAGTTTTATAGTTCTCAGAACAAACCCTGTAGATCTGGCTACTATTAAATAAGTATCTTTGGGGGAACACAAGACTTGTCTTGAACTTGCCATGGTTTATCATACAGCCCTTGGTTTTATGGGAAGAACTTGTTAGAAGTAAGACCTTCCAAATCATCACCTGGACATGATTATGTTCCGTTTCCTGCTACTGCCCTTTGGTTTTGTTTTTGTTCTTTGCAGTTTGACCGCCACCCTGGCAAGCGTTGGGGCGGCCAGTATACCCAGTGCAGGCCTCGTCACCATGCTGCTCATCCTCACGGCAGTGGGTCTCCCCACGCAGGACATCAGCTTGCTTGTGGCTGTTGACTGGCTTTTGTAAGTTGTGCTCTCTTGTGTGATGCCTCCCCATCGCAGACTTAGTTAAACCGTCATTTTTCTCATTTCTACTGGTGTAGTTCTGTTTCTCATTGTTTTGATCTAAAATTAAGGATGGATGCTGAAGATGGAGGTCCAAATCCTGTCAGACGGTTACAGCAGGGTTTGGGCATTTGTCATATGAAAACTTTCACACTCATAATGAAGAAAGTCAGTTTCTCTCTGTTCATAAGGAAGTCAGGTGCTTTTCAGTGAAAAACTGTAGGACAGCTGTCCCGGAGTGGTGCATAAATGACAGAAAATTATAAAGCAAATGGCAAGATAGAAGGTTATTCCCTAGCTGGATTTTCCTGACAGATTGACAAAATCTCAATGACCTATCTTCATTTTCAAGACCTCGAACTCAAAGTCCTTCAGAGTGAGGGAAGATGTCTACAAATAAGAAACAGCAAATTCGAGGATAGTTTTCCAAGGCCTATGTCCCTCAATACCTAGCTGCAGAAGCTATTAATGTAGATAGGATATGTGCCAGGTCAGATCCTTTCTGATGTTGCCGTTTGGCAGCGTTAACATCTTTTTGTCACTTTCACAGGTGCTGATGAGGCCTCCTCCTTCTAAGCTGCACTGGCCTCTGCAGGCCTTTGTGCTCCTCTGCTGCCGTGGCAGAGTATCTTCTGGCCAACCACCATCTTTCACCCTAAATTCTTTTACGTAGTGTCAGAGCCCATATCCGGGTGGGATGAGAGGGATATATTGGACACTCTGGACTGTTTGTGCATTTCTTCCTACCACTGGTGCCCGCAGCTGCCGGCTTGTGGCAGCTTCTCGTCCCAGATATACCACTAAAGTTGTGCAAGAAAGAAAAGCAGTGGTAAGAATATCAAGATAAAATAGGAAATGACTTATCTTTTGGCTTACTGAGAAGAATTCAGGATCTTGGTCAATCCTCTGACGTGTCCTTTGGGGCTACTGCTATGCTGTATCTGTTAATACCTGTCATGTCACTAAGAGTCTTGAAGAATAGCTTCCAACTCTGATTCCTGAAGGAGGCAATTTCAGCTTGGTGAAGCAGAGGAAGAATAACTTACATATTTTATATATAACTGAATACCATACCGTGACTCAGAATGGTGAAATAAGGCAGAGTTCAGCTGTCAGAGTACAGGATAGGGAAAAATATGACATTCTGTGGGTTTATTATATTTATGAAATCATGGTTCAAAACAGGAAAACAGTGTAGGAATCTGCAGCTGGGAGGAGGAGAGCAGAAGGGAGGTGCTCACTCATTTTAAATACATGTTTTTACTGGCTCTCAAAGTGAAGGCAAATAGATAGGTTTCTGCAGCTGGTAGGAGGGTGTGCAAATGGAGCCTGTGGTTTGTTTGTTTTTTTAGGGAAATGTCATTTAAAAATATTCCTGTGGACTGAGAAGCTCTGCCCACACTAGCAAACCTCAGAGCTGTAAATTTACCAGCAGTTCCGATCCACTAGTTGATGCTGTATTTTAGTCTCAGCTCCAACATTTTTATCTCTGGGTCATCCAACACTGCAGACATATAAATGTCTGTACTGTGGCCCTGTAGCAGTGACAAATATAAGTATGGAAAGATAGATTAAGAAATAGTGCTTCTGAAAGAGATATTTCAAGTATGTTTCCTAAGCATATGCCAGGCAAAAGAGGCTTTCAGCCCCCTTGGTTGGCTTTGGATCCTTTAGGCTTGACAATCAGCAATGCAATTCCAGTGCTTTAAAATTGAAAGAGAGGGGAAAAGACAAAAAATAAAATAAAAAAGCAAATACCTGTGTCACGTCAGTAATGCTGGTAAGACAAAGTTTGTAGTTGGAGGTGGCATGCCAGTTGATGTACACCATATCAAATAGCATCATTTTCCACCTTCTTGTGGTTGTGTTGTGGCCATCATGGTCTAAGGAGATATGCAAAAGGTTGTTGCTGTCATTGAAGATGCTGGAAAAGAGCACAAAAGCCAACTCAGATGTAACTTGTATCAGCTTCTTTTGCAATACTGCCATTATCTGAAACTGCATTCTAACCAAACCCAGCTTTGAATGTTTT
>JAVCKT010007585.1:19590-29718 GCA_032273925.1 Rhynchotus rufescens
ATCAGGAGAGAAGATTTAACTGAAGAGGAGGAGAGAGAAAGACTGAAACAACCAGCTGGAAACTTTTATTTCGGAGTCAGTTATTTTAATTAATTCTCTGGCCTGCTCCTGTGCACATTGCCTCCGACAGCTGGGTTTGCCAGTGAGTCACCTGAGCTGTTTATCCAAGCAGATAGTTGCTGCAGCTGAGGCAGTGTCTGTCTGAATGCCTGCTTTCTTTCCATTAGCTAAGCAGCACATATAGTGGAAGTATAAGTTGTACATTACTGAAGTATAAGTTGTATATTACTGCTTTCACACATTCCCTGCCTGGCTGGAATTTTTCTTTACAATAGCTTTTTAAACTAATGTGTGGTACTAGCTAATGTCAGGCCATACCTGAATTTTCAGGGAAAAAATGCTGAATTTGAGAAAGAAAAGCTTTCATCTTATTATTTTTTCACTGAATCTTTCAAGTTTTTGATAAGGTGACTTTTTTTTTTTTTAATTAGAGTGGACATTTTGATCTTACTCATTTTCCATGAGAAAAATGAAAGAGATAAGCATTTGGAAATTAATTAATTTTTATGCAAGTGCTTGACTTCAGCCTTGTCAAAGAGATCAGAGGAGTGATTATAGTGATTAACAAGTACAAATACCCCACTCCAAGTACTTCTTGACTAACTTTATACTTCTTTTGGAAACCCATTTTTCAGTGGAAGGGAATGTGATCGTTCTAGTGGGTTCAGGACAAATTCAGCTACCATATGAGTCTGAATCGAGTTCATGGAACTCACTCTTCCAAACACTCTCTTTCAGGATGCTCAGATTTGCAGAGGTCCAAGCCAAGCTAGGATGCAGTCCTTTAATACTTTACTTATTGTATTTTTTTCTTTAGTTTGTCAAGACATTCCTATCAACTAAGTCATTAGTTCACCTCAGAAACATGGAATAATGTGCTACATCATCCTAAATCCATCCTGTAGTGAAATCTTAGGAACAAAAATGTATGAGCTAGCAGAATTTCACTTTTTTGTTTGGTTTAGGTTTGCTCCATGTGGGATCCTACTTCGTGCATTTAAATTTACATAGGAGCCAGGGTTTCCTTACATGATTTACAAGCCTGATTCTGAGCAAGTCACTTGTCAATATGTAAGCTGCCAAAGGATGTAATATTGTTATCTATCTTATGAACCATGAGTAGATGCTGATATTTGCAAAGCACTTGGATCATGTCAGAGTGGTTGTCATCTCCTAAGTGCTTAAAGTAGCAAGAGATTTTGGCATTTAAAATATCCAGATGTTAAATCTGAAGAGATATATCTTCATCCTGTAGAGTGCACTGGTGGGGTGAAAAGCTCACTGCAATTCTGGTCAGAATTTTGGAAAGCTAATCTACTAGCATGTCTCTTCTCATACTTTGTGTAATATATTCCATGTATAGTGCTTCTTGTCTATAATTTTGCATGGTCAATGTATATTTTTAATAGGTACTCACTTTATGTTGGAATAGAGTGGTTGTTATTGCATGATATTTTTTTATTTTTTTATTATCACATTTCACATGACTGTGATTTTCATTTCCGAGTAAGCTGTTCATTCCTGTAATTGCATGTTTTACCATTTCAATTCTCCAAGAAAAACGCTTGACTTTATTTCAAAAATCATTTCATTTTGCCATGTGTCCATGTCCCGAAGCTTCCATGAATGCAGTTTATTCAGCATGGGGAATTTCAGCATTGTTTTTAAGTTTTCATTTGAAACTAAGACTGCAAGCTTTTAAGGTAAGTTAGGAAAAAGTAAGCCGTTCTTCTAGAATTAAGTGAACGATGTCCTTCCTATTATAAAGACCTAGACCATTTTTGTAAAGGTATAACATTTTACCTTTAAAAAAATTAACCAGTTTGGCTAGAAATATTTCTTTTGAAGCATGGCTTTATTGATAATGATTTTGGGGATGCAACATGCTGGTCAGTATTTACCATAAGTTGGTAGATGACTATAGGTCTTCTATCCGTCATACTCATAAACTAATACTGAAGCACAACGCTTTATCTGGAAAGATGACATTTTGTTTTTATACTGTATATGAAACAAACAGCATTACTATGATATTTGGTCTGAGAACAGCCAAAATATTTCACTACATGATAAAAACTAGTGATGCAATGAACAATATTTTCACAACATGTCTTTGCCTCCATTTCTTTAAAGCTGTTGGAGCTGCAGGTAATTTTCTTTTTGTGTATATAAATATATATCTATATATAAAATATTATTCTCTCCTTGCATGTTTTTCATGCCCTGGCATCAACTTTCTTGTTTTGCCAAGGAATTATACTGATAAAATGAGATTTTTCTGTATTAAAAAAAAAAAAAAGCTATAGGAGAATAGGGCAAGAATAGAATTCTAAAAGAGTTTTTAATAACAAAACTACAGCAAAGGCTAAGAAAATAAATTTGGGACATATTTTTGCTACTGCTAATGTTTTATAGTCCATATTTGAAATGAACAGGATTTGGGAATGTTGTGAATTCTGAAAAAATATCTTATGTATATATGTTAACACATGGTACATAATTCCTGTAAATATCATGATCTTCCATATAAAACTCATGATTTTGCTTATCAGAGTGCCTTGGTCTTTAAGTCAGTGTGTTGCTGATAATTACTTGCAGGTCACGCTGGCAACCAATGGCAAATCCGCGGACTTCGGTGTTGTTGAAGAAGAGCCTTGGAAACGTGAGAACTAAGGGAAGAGTTTCCCAGCTCCATCTTTAATAAGCCCTGAAGCTCTCTTCTGGTAAAAGCTATCATGATTAAGGAAGACTTCTCCTTTTTTTTTCTTTTTTTTTTCTTTTTTTTTTTTTTTTTTTTTAATTTAATGTAACATCTACAGTTTGTGCTTACTTAATTTGTTAACTGAAACTTAGCAAAGAGCTCGTAAAGTCCTTGTAGTGTCTTTGCCAAATAGCGGTCCCTCGCCATCTGGCTCCCTTGTGTTGCTGTGTGAGTGGATGCAGCTGGAGACTCCCCCGTGGGCCGAGCTGTGCTCTCACCCGCCTCCCCTCTCGATGAAGACCCAGCGAATGTAGGTGCTGCACAACGGGACGATCCAAGTGCCAGTATGGCTCCCTGCAGGGACACAGGGTCGCAAAGGCATCGTGCCAGAAACGCCCGACATCCTGCCAGCCTTCGAGTGTCTCGGTGACTCTTGTGACATCCCTGTGAATCATTTGCACGGTGGACGTTTGGTCTGCTTAGCACTGTGTGGCTGGAATATCTTTGGGAAGTGTCTATAAAGATTTATGTTTTGATAATAATAAGCACCTGGCATGGGAAGCACAGAAACATTGTGCCTAACTGCACTTCAGAGTGAACTTGGAGCCAGTGGCGAGATTAATGGACAAAAGCTGATAAATTACCCCAGACGTTTTGTTGCATCAGTTCTACTAATATTTGATATCAAGGCAAGATCTTACATTTGAGGGCATGTGTTGTATTTTTGCAGCTGTCCCAGGGCAGATACAGCCTTCATCTTACTACGAGGCTGTGCTGATCTGGGAGCACAGTACATTGCACAATACAGGGTAGTATTAATGCAGGGGTGGCTGCTAGTTCCCTCACTGAATCTATGGCTGGTTTAGAAACTGCAGGATACCATGGCCTCAGTCATGCAAACCTCAGTTGAAATAGGTAGCACCTTACTACTACTCACCCTACTGCACTGATCTCAGTGGGATTTCTCATGTGGAAGAGGCAACACAACTAAGGTACTACTAGGCCTGAGCAAGGATGTCATGCGTGGGTGCATAATATTTCTTTGTAAACAAATCCTGAACCCTTTACACTAAATAACCGAGAGTTTCTGAATGCAATTAGTAACATTTAACTTGAAGTGAAAGATTCTTTCAAGTATGTGTCCTGTTTCAGAGGATGTCTGAACTTGTTACTAAGCTGAATTCTATAAAGTTAACAGATCTGGGCCAGAATTAGAACAGAATAAAGTAGAATTTCAGGATTTAGACCAATACATTGAGCATACATCTCTCTTTCTATCTCTTGCAGAGTAACAATTCATACAAATCTCTAATGCCAGAGAGAAGATTCCTAGGGCGCATGGCATCTGCATTAACAAGATGCTGTTTTGTCAACATAGTATAGCTGACTCATCCTGTCAGAAGAGATTAGAGTCACAATAATTATCCTGTGAAATGTTTTTAAGGGTGCTTGTTAAAACTTGGCAATTCTAGGACACTGGTGACCGCTGTCACAGTATTAGCAATGCTCTGCAGCAAAGCTGAGCCGAGCGGCCTTGGGAAGCTCTACCCAGCAGAGCAGCGCTGGGCAGCATTCAGGGAGCATTTAGAGGTTCCCAGAATGGACTAGAATAGGAGAAGATGATGAAGCTGAAAATGGCAGAAAACAGAGTTGAAATATTTTTGGACATAGGCTGGCCAGTGTCTGCGCTGAGATCTGTCATGGGTGTAAACAGGAATAATGTGTTTAACTGTAGAGTGGTTGCTTGGCTCTGTAAAAGCTAGTGAAATATAAATGTAACCTGCTCTTGCTCATCTGCATTCATGTGAAGATCTCCAGAAATGCATGTGGACTTGAGCCAACAAAGGTTACTTGCATGAATTAATGATGTTGAGCTTGAGTCCCTTGCCAGGGTATTCCTCATTCAAGCTTTTGTTGGCATGGAATATTTTTCTTGCCTTCCTCTTTTTATTCTCACATGCCATTGCTACCAGCCTAAAAAAAATAGCCTGCATAATTTAGTAAATATTCAATCACTGTGAATTCTATAGGTCTCTCACATGTATTAGAGGTAGAGACCTTTCCCACAGGTAAAAATCTCAGCTTGAAGACTGTTTTTATGAAGTCTGGAACTATAAGATATTTGTAAAAGTGATAGGCAGTATTTTCTTCAGTCATTTTTATTAGAATATCCAGAGTCCAACCTTCTTCCAAAACACAGGGGAACCAACCCACCTATTTTCTTCTTCAAGTGCGTAAGTGCGTTTGTAATCAGAAAAACAGAAGTCACAGATTTTTGCACTGTAGATACTGCATTGAAAGCGTAGGTGTTAAGCGCATCCCAGGCTCAGGGACCTGGTCTGCATCTGAAGAAATTTCTTCTTCTGGGTGATGTGCCAGCACCGTGCCTGTGGGGCACGTAGGAGGGCTGTGGTGTACCTACAGTGTACACTGCGCTCTCCCTTCGGAGCCTGCTGGCTCACAGCAAGGAAAATTTACTGCCGCTTGAGGAGCAGACGTATCCGAGTAACATGCAGAGTATGGCCTGGCTTCTCAGATCATATCGTAGCCCAGCCCATCAATTAATACAGGACTGTCCAGGCTGTTCATCCTAGCAGTTTCTTAGAAGCAGCTACATCAATTGCATGTCTTGAAAGTAGCTTTAGACAACTGGTCTGTATAAGCCTAGTTGCCTTTTGAAGCTGTTTATAGCTGGAAGCAAATAGAGCTGCCAGCAACGTGCGACTAGGCAATGCCACAACATTACATACTGGGAAAGGCTCGGGATAAGCTCACGCTTATCCACGTGGGACACACCATCCTTTGAAGAGTGATTCTTCAGATGGAGCCTAGGGAGGAAGGAATGGGATGCTGCAGAAACTCCACCCATATGAGAGAGGGTAATTTGGGCCTTTCGATAGGACAAGAATAGCAGACTGTGATTTAAAATAGCAATTCTTTAGATACAGTAACTCAGGGAAGTTTGAAAAGGTAATTGCAATGGCATTTCTCTACTTAAGTGTGGATGTGGGTGAAGGAGAAATGTTGTTTTTGGTAAACTCCTCTGCTTTTACCCCGTCTGAATTCTTAATATAGTGTTACTCTGACAGAGCACTGTATTTAACCATCAAAAAGCTTTCCGTTTCTCTGGGAAAGTGTAACTCATTCTTGGCTTGCATTTCTCGATTTGCTCATTCCACATGAGACTGGGTTGCTACTTAACTGAATAAACACAAAATAACCCAGGAGCCAGCCACTCAAGCTAATGCACAGTTCATGTTCAAGTAGATGATGCTGGTTACTGATGACTCTTTATTTCACCAGGAGTGTTAATTAATATATTAATTTGCTTCTGGCAAAGGTTCTGTATTTGTTTCCAGTACCTGGGTAGCAAAATTAAAACTCTGTAGAAAGTGATATCTGTGCACTTCAGAAGGAACTGATATTTCTTTCTGCTTTCATCTGTTTGTGGAGCTGTCTTTTCCTCCCTTGGTCTTTGCAACTGCAATATCCTCTGCCCTTCTGATTGCTGCATCACTAGCACATGGAAAATCTAACCCCAGCAAAGACTCAGCTAATGCTTAATTAAGTATGCTTGAAGTACATACACAGGCAGTTACTTTATGCATTTATTGCTGAAGCTGGGTCAGCATTCTCTTACTATCTATTAATTAGAGCTAAGGAGCACTGTACATTAAAGAAGGAGCACTTTGTAACTCAGTTTTCTTCATTACTTCCTTTAGAGAAAGGCACCAGCACTCTTAGGAGCCAAGCGTGGGACTTGCACAGGGAAAGGCTTCAAATAACTGGGGGCTATGTTTTCGTACATGCTCCTTCCATTTGAACCAGCAAGAATCTATTTTCTTAAAAAACTACTTTTTTGCAGTAGTGAAACCTGTTCCCGCACTGTCCTGGCCACCTGAACTCCCACTGAAACCCGTGGGAGTCTTGGGCTTCCCAGAAAGCCGAGTCTCTTCCTGTCTCCCTTAAGTAATGAGACGTTTCACAATGCAGTCCTAGGGAAGAGTCACCATCTGGTATTTAAGATGAAAGTGATTCTCACACCCAAAATGTTTTTGCCAAGATGCTGCAAAAGGAAACCACGTCTGTGCCACAAGTCCAGCAAGGAGCTTAAAACTCCACATAGAAACTGTGATCACTCTTGCTACAGTTTTGATCTGTTTCTTCCCTGAGATCTTGCTAATCTCCATTTTTTTTTTTCTCAAAGCACAGGGAATTCAGAGCTTTATGCCACTTTTAAGCGCATCAGTAGTACAGATTTCGCATTTGTTTTCCATCACTCCCGGAGCCATCACTTTTCTTGTAGTAGATATCCGGAAGAGCGGACTGCTCATCTGAGAGGCTGCGGCAACGAGGTTTGAACAAATTCCTTCTGGCAACTGCCTTGATTTTCTTTGCTCTCTCCATTTTGCTTGTGTTGTTATGGTCCTGTTGTAGCAACATGGCAGCAATCGCATAATTCCCTGAAAACACAAACAGTATTAAACCTCGCCTCTGACCTCCACTTCTGCAAATGCCTTTAAAAAGGCTCTGAGCTTTAGTACCAGGCTCAGAAATCCTTTTTGTAGACACTTAAAGGTATAACTGTTTATCATGTCATTAAGTTCTATTTTCCCATTTCTATTACTACATTTGAATTAATTTACAGAGAGTAAATAAGGGCACTTTATAAAAATGTACTGTAATTTTATTCTGTTACGAGCCAGAAGATTATCCTTGATTTTTATTACTGTGACTTCTAAGGCCATGACTAGGGTGTTTTTCATGTTAGCTGTTACAATAGGCATCGCCCTGGAGCTGTTTGCCACTCAAAACTCTATTTGCTTCAGCACGTGAGGTCATGTGGAAGCTCCTGCTCCCAGGAGAAAATACTCTTATTTAGGAGGAGCAATTTTCTTTTCTCCAGTCATATTGATCACTCTGAGGGAAAAATATTTGTCCAATTATTATTGTCTGAGTAATTATATAGAGAAAATAACTTCAAGCATTGAAAAAAAAAACAAAGAAAAGAAAGTAATTGCAATTCTCAAGTGTCAGAGAAGACAATTCAGCTTCCCTAGTGGACACCAAGCCGTGTCCCTCTGTAATCCTCAAAGCATAAGCGATGCTCTGGTTCTGCCCAGCTAAGGCAGGACCTCATGAACGTCCCTAGCAATGTGCCTGGGTCGGACTGCGCAGTGGGTCCCTCCTCAGTTTCTCCTCCTGGTCATGTTGGATATTCAGTTGAAATCTGCTGCTATGAATGAGCCAAATCGCTGCTAAAGGCCGGGTGCTGTGAATTCCTTTGCTTCTTGTGTGAATGGGCTCACTGGCAAAAGGCGCCGGAGACCCATCCCTCAGGTTTCCCTCCATCCCACAGACACTTTCCCCCTCCGTGGAGACCTGGGCACTCCCAGGTCATACAAGCTCAAGCATGTACAGTGGTTGTGCATTCGAATCTATGAGTCCTATGGAAAACCCAGGCTCCAAATATTTAAAAAGAAGGGAAAAAAAAGAGCATTTTGCTGAGCCACCAATTAAAGTAGATCTCTATAGCCAGAGTGGAAGCTAACCCACGAGCTAAGGAAGGACTTAGGGAGCAGGAAGACTTGAGAGATTCCTCATGTCACCCAACTTTTTGCTGTACACTTCCCTTTTCATTTCCACCTACCTTCTGCAGCAGCCCCATTACTGATCGGTGCTGGAATAGCCAGTCATTCTAGTCTGGTTTCCCAAATTCAAAAATTTTGCAAGTGTTTTTAATGATGCTCTGTGGCAAGCGCCACAGTGCCAAGGGAGACTGTTGTAGGCAGCATCACGCAACCTGGATTGTCTGGTGTCTGTATATTGCTTTGTACATAAATAGAATAGTTTGCAGGGATTTTTGTATTGTTCTTTTCTATTTTTTTCTACAGTTTTTTTCAAAGGCTGTATGCAGATTGTGTTTACAAATTGATTTTGCAGTCAAAATCGTAGATTGTAACATTTCCAGTTTGCTGTTTTGTGCGTGCTTGTGACTTCTGGTGTAGTACAGGTTGTCCTGCCTTCTTAAAGATGATTGCACACACTTCCCCCCAACATGTCCTGCTCCTTTCTTAAATAGATCCCACTTCCTATGATCTGGTGTGAACTATAGTTTGTAGAATGCATGAGAAAATGTTGCATATGTATTTATATTGTTAAATAAGATATACTCAACAGCAATTTAGTTATTAATACAGGTTTTTACTTATTCTCTGGAAACTACAGTGTAGACTGAGCTAAATTACCTAGTATCTGTAATTTACAGACACACAAATATTTTCTTATAATATTTTCTATATGACCATATAAGATAGGGAAATAATCCTCCCAAGGGGATCTTTACCTTAGAACAAAAGCAGTTTTCTTACAACATTTAAAATCAATTAAATGTTTCTATGTTATGTTCAATGAAATAAGAACATGTTTATGTTTAGTGATGAATTATAAACAAAGCACAAAATGCAGGAAGCAAATAGGAATTTCAAGATGTCCTTAAATGCTGCAGTTCATTATGGAACAATGTTATTATAATCTGAACAATCTTCTAGATTGACCGTCTTGGGCAATTGTCCCTCATTTTTCCTGGTGTTACCTGTGCCAAGTTCTGCAACTCTTTCTTAGGATCTGCTCATGCATGATTGACTAACTAGGAATGCTGAATAAAGAAAGCTGGAGATTTGGGTAGGCAAAAAACCAGGTACATAGCAGGTACTAAGCCCATGTTGCTGGGATAAAAGACACATGAGTTCAGCCTGCAGAAAGGCTTCATGGCTTGGCCTCTCTTGCGTCTCCTTGAAAAGGGACCAACGGAACAACCATGGGACCAATTGAACTGGGTAGCATCTGGGTAGCAACAAATACCTCCTCCTTTCTTCTGTATTTTAAAGAACACAAACAAACACTCTATTTTTTGACCAGGAGAAGTGAGCATTGCTTCTCTTTTATGGTTGTATGTTCCCACTAGGCAAATACCTCTTGGCATTAAGGCCATGGCTATGTTAAACTGTATTTAATTAACATGGAACTTTTTTGAAGGAATAAAAATATGGATAGCAAACAGTTATATCAGAGAAAAAAAATCCTGTTATAGACAACTAGATCCATGATTGTGATTCAAAGAAGCAAAACAAAACAATGAATAGCAAATATTGCTATCCCAGTGAGACTGACACTGGGCATCTCTTCACCTATTCAGAATTCTGTAGGACTGTTATAGTCGCCTTAGGTTTTGGAGTCTAAATATCTGATCGATATATATGTAGAAAAGTGTGTTGATGTACCCTTGCATTTTAATCTTTCTTGTATTTTAAATCAGATGTACCCGGTATTACCTTAATGGGAACTGTGGGTAGAATAGCTCTACG
>JAVCKT010007585.1:31301-46894 GCA_032273925.1 Rhynchotus rufescens
CTATCTGGAAAGCCTGGTAGACCAAGCCTGGTTTTGTAGTCCAGACCCTTCCCCCTTCAATTTCCATTCCCTCCTAATGCTTTCTTACAGTGTGAACTGATTTCTGTAACTTCCATGTATTAAAAAAAAAGGACATTCTTTCTAGACTGGAAATAATGGTGAATATAACATTTCACTAAATGTTGTACCTCTTATGTACATATCATCAATAAATGTTGGTTCATAATTTTCATGGATTATGTGTATGAGTATTACTGCAAACTGGGGCTTGACACTGAAAAGTTTCAGATGAGAGTTTGGATAAAACAGTGACCTGAGAGGCTCCCTGCCCTGAAAAGCTGCAGGAACCATGAAAGGTGGCATTGAGTTAACTAAGATGTACTCAAAAATCTCACCCCTCAGGGACGTAGTCTGAATACAGCAAATATCGCAGGCACTGGCTACTCCTGAGTTGGCTGTCATGAAGCCCGAGAGACAAACTCCCACAGTTCTGGGCACTGAGGTCTAGGGCTACCCGTGATGCTCCATTTCACATGGCAGCCTTAAATACTAGTAGTAGGGAGGTAGGAAGAAATGTTAGAAGTGTAGAAGGATAAAAATGGAACAGTTGCAATAGCTTTGTAAGCTGGCCCATCCCACAGGTGGATTCTACAAGCCTGATGAAACCTGTTCTTCTAGTCCTTAAGGAAAAAAAACAATCATTTCTGTACTGTCCTTACAGCTGGACAGTGCCCATCACCATGAGAAGGTGCAGCGATAGAGCAGACAGCAAGCCATGAGTCTCTGATACGTGCTGAGGTGTATTCCTATATGAGAGGAAAGCAGAGTGTGTTTCGGAACGTGCAAACCCTGGAGACACCCCTCGCCTTTGCGTCAAACTGCACGTGACAACAGGGCCAGGACATGAAAGCAGCAGGTGGCCCCCAACGTGCATTCGTCAGGAGGAAAACACCACTAAAAACATCTGGCGGGCCAGGTCCAGCTGCTGTGAGCACTGGCACGAGGTGCTGGTTCTGCTGGCAGCGCTTTGGAGCTTTCTTTGGATGCATGAAAGGCCATTAACTGGAAAATGAACCACAGGATAGCTCCTGATAACTGTAATTTTAATTTGTTTCTGCTAGTGAATCCGATGACCCACAGATATTGTAAAATGATGACCTTATAATGCTTTTATAAATAAAACCAACTCAGGGTATTTCCACCCTGCAATACATACAAACAGGATGCATGGAGGCACAGGTTGCCACTCTGTGAATGAAGCCCAAAATTCTTTGTAACTCAGAAAAGTAGAAATAACCCAACATGCTGCTCTAGAGCTTTGCTGTGACCCTTCTCTTATTCAGAGGTCTGTCCAAAGCAGAAAGTATTTTCTCTCCTGTGCCAAAGAGCTGAGGAGTCACATTTTTGTCCACGGGGATCGCTGGGCCTCAGCTATGGGGTAAAATCTCTCACTGGTGTGGCTGCAGAAAGGATCCTCGTAAAAATCATTGTTGTCGTCATCAGGCCTCAACAAGATACTTATCACTAAAAAGAAAAGGCAGACAAGAAGTGGTAAACTCAAATTCAGATCATGAGGCAAAATATATTCAGCTTATTCCTGTGTCTTTTGAGTCTTTCTTCGTGCAAGGAAAATGTGGTCATTGAAAATGATGTAAGCTTTTCTTTAAATTAAGCCAGGAAAAGAAAAGAGTGGTGCCAGAAGCGAGCTATACCCCAATGACTGCGGGTAGATTTAGCTCTAGATTTAACTCTGCCTGCAAGCAGAGCATGGAGGGATGGCAGAGCAGGGTGGCACCCCACGTAATGCAGTTGGCACCCAACTAGTGACGGGCACCCCACCTAATGCAGTTGTCCAAGGGAAGGCTCCAAGGCACCAAGGACAAAAGCTGCCGCCCCTGGAAAGGTGGGTGAAATACCTCTATTGCTTCTGAGTATTTTATTTTAGTCTGAAGGGAAAGCTGAATTATGTGTTAGGCATGATGTATCTTCCAAAAAATATAATTCTGCACAATTACATTTCCTGCCTGAGATATTAAAACTAATTTAAACTGTGCCTTATTTTCTGGAAATAAAAATTGTTCATCTTCTCATTTGACAGCCTTTGAGCATTTGCTTTGATCCAAATCTTCATCATTTTCACACTTTTTTTTTTTTTTCTGAAAGACAACACAGACGTAGTGGCCCTCACATCGCATTCCGTGTGCAGATTTCCGTGGCAGAGAATTAATTAAAATGGGTTTCACCCATTCATCTGAAAAGCCCTTGCCTGTAGAGAAAGAGGTTTTAATAGACAGCTGGAGAACACTTACGTTAGGCAAAAAACTCTCTATTTGTCAGAACTATCCAGACGAAGTGGAAAGCAGGCTGAGCTGGCAGCATACAGAGGCTTCCTCTCCCTCTGTTTTACTTGCACCTTCAGAATAATCAGCTCCCTTCAGAGCAGGAGTTTGTCCCTCGTGGCTCCACCACCTTAACTTCAGTTTTTCTCCAAGCTGTGATGCAGCACAGCCGGCCAAGTCCGGCACCTCAAAAACAGGAAGATGAGCAAGACCAGGAGCGCACTCGAAACCGTGTTGGTGTCGAGGCATTTGGCTGGCGCGGCGCCCGCCGGCTGCGCTGGGGAGGTGGAAAGTACAGCCCGTGTGCTGCGCAAAAGCCACCGTTAGTCATCCGTGCCACAGCAGCCCTTTGCTGCTCCTTTCCCATAGTCATGCCGGCTGCGGAGTAATAGCGAGAAGGCGCCTGCCGGGGGGGGAAGTTGGTCAAAGTCGGCTTGTAAATGGGTGGCGCGCATGGAGGTGACCCGGAGGTGGGGGCTTCACCGGGAAAGGCCGCGCTTCCTCTCCTTTCCTTAGAGCTGTGCAGCGTTAGGGTGCCCGTGTCATGGGGATGCGGGTGGGACTTTCCCAGGGAGCAGCACACCCCGCCATGGCTGCACTCGGATCCCACAGGTTTCCCACCCTCTGCGCGCGCGGCTGTCGCGGGCCTGTGCGGCCGGAGCGGCCCCGGGAGCCGCGCTCTGGAGCCCCCGCTTCCAACCTCCGCCAGGAGGAAAACTGGTCAATCCCTAGGGTAGGCCATGGGTCTCTAGGGAACCAAACCTTTTAGTTAGAGCACTTGGAGCCTGGAAATGTTTAATAAGGCTACGGAACAATGGCTGGCTGCAATATTGAATAATTTGTCCTAAAGGTCAAATATAACATGAAATAACCCCCATCGCTGCTGGCTTTCTAAGCATCCTGGCTGCGCCTTTGTCTACAGCAAAAGTAACAAAGCCCAGCCCGAGCCAGGATCACAGATTAGCTCTGCCTCAGTCCAGCACCATCGCTCTGGGGGGAAGGACACAGGGGAGTAACCTAATGAGGGCCTCCCAGCCCCTTTGGTTCAGCCTGTTCAGAGCAGAAAGGAGAAAGGACACAAAAGTCACCCAAAAAGATGTGCAGAAACATCCCCAGCAGGAGCGGGGAGGCTGGCGGCGAGGAGAGCGTCACCCACATCCCGCTAGGCCTGGCACAGAGCTCGCAGATGGGAATCTCATCTCCGGCCCACCGGCCCGGGAAAGGGCTGTCCTGCTGAACAGCTTCTCTCACCCCCTAGTAATGCCAACCTGGATTTTTATCCTCAATGTGCAATCAAGTTTATTTTTGGAAGCTCATTTTACAGTCCAACTTTTTTTTTTTTCTTTTAGCAATATTATTTCTAGTTACAATTTAGAGATAATATTTTCTCTCATCCTGATTAATTTCTTAAATAAATATGCAAATATATCAAGTGCTTTCTATAAAAAAATACACATACAGAAGGAACAACCCGTCAAGCAATAAAACTGAGCTTAATACAAATACCTACTATTTTACATGTATGAAATGGCCATGTAGTTTTGAAACTATAATGAAACTTGATTACAGATAAATCACATGATATAATCTAAAAGGAATCAGCATATACAAAATAAGGGCACTGCCTCTGGAAAGAGAAATTGTGTATTTCCCTATTTAAAAATATAAAGCCCAAGAATATTGCCCATGTTTTTATACATATATATATATATATAGCATATAAGATAAATTAGGAAGGTAGGTAAATTAGGAAGTTTTCTCCATTAAACATCTGAATAGGGAGATGAATAACATGCTGCAATCTTCTTTTAGAAAGAATTAACCTTCAAGACATGGACTTAACTCCTTTTGACAGAATTAAATTAGGAATTAAAGAAAGGAATAATCCCTATTCTGGGTCTCTACATTTAGCAAAATGAGTATATAACGCCAGTTTTAACACAGCACTCAACAGTTCATTTTGACTTGCTTGAAATCATTACAAGAATGAAACAAAATTCCATGCAAAGTCAACAGACTTCCCTCAGCACAGTTCAGTATTAAAACACGTTCGGGCTGAGAAATTTGACCATGGACCACAGGTACTGCGCAGGTAAGTAGCTATGAACTCCACTGCCTTCCACTTGTCATCTACAGATGGTGAGCTATGGAGCTGTTCATAAGTGCACCATACTGGCACAGAGCAAGCCATAAAGCCATAAAAAATCCTGTGCCCCTCGGCGCTGCGGCTTGTCTCGGGTCCTATTGCCCAGGCACAAATTTCCCCCGGGGAAATCTGCCTGGAGGTACCAGGGCACAGAGCAACTTACAAACACACGGAAAACTGCTGAAGGGCTGTAACCGAGAAATATAATCAGAACAGTCTTGTGCTTTATGGCCCAAAAAGGATCAGTTCTGGCTAATGTTAGCATTTTGCCAGCTGAGTACTCATCTCCCAATTAGCTTGAATGGAGAACATAAAATAGCTGGCTTTAATAGAACAATTTCAAACAAAGATGCTATGAGCAGTGAATAGGAATATCTCAATAACCCAGCTAGAGAATATTCCCCATCCCACAACGAATAGAGACCTAACTGTTTGCAATTACCTTAAATTGTTTTTCTTACTTTTTTTTTTTGAGGCAGACCAATTAAAAGCTGCCAGTCACCCTCCACTTCAAAATGCTGTCTTAAAAATGGCACAGACTATTGCTAGCAAAAAAAACTTCTTTCTGATAATCCATATCAATAATGCACAGCATCATAGTTTAATACAAATACTTTTTCAAAACAGACATATAAAGACACACAAAAAAGCACATGACAATGCGGCTGCAGCTATTTTACTATATTACATTGCTGGGAGAGTTTCCTTTAATTTTCTTTGATTTTTTTTTTTTATAGAATTTCCTCTTCTGGTACCAATAAGTAAGCTGCATTTCTTTTGGAATTTTTAAAAAGCATGAAAAAAATAAGCTGGGGAAAACACAATTCTTCAGAAGTGACCAAGACCATACAAAGTTGAGTATTAACATATCAGCAGACCGGGGTTATGAGGAAAACAAGCCTTGCTAGGCTCAGCATAAGGAAGTCTGGAAGCAAAGGAATATGGAGCCCTATTCTTCAGGAAATAAAATACTGTCATCACATTTGATGATTTCCAATTGTTTGATTTATACACGTGTGATTAAGCCTTGGGTCATTCAATTTCATTCATTAGAGTAACTAACCATCTCAATAAAAACATACACAAACAATGACCAATGAAGGAGGGAGAGGGAACAGCAATGAACACCTCAAAAACTCAAAAATAACTGTACAGATTAAGAGAATAATGTATGGAAGTTTATTATGTATCAACTCATGTTTTCATGTCTTTATTCCCCCTCCCAAAGAGACTTACTGTATGCCCATAGACATTTAAAAATAGAGATAAATAAATGTCATACTTCTGGATCTCTCTCATTACAGATCAAGTCATAAATTCTTATAAAATATCACTCTTTGCTTATTTTGAATGCACCTACCACTCTTCCTGTCTAGAAGGCATTTCTGAAGGGTTCTGAAGTTTTAGGGATTGTGAGGAAGCTTTTATGTTTTTAGCTTCATTGTCACTCTTGATATTTGTTCCTCACTTATCCTTGTACCATGGCAAGTTTAGTACCTTAAGTGCCTGTAAGGTGGAGTGACTGGATTCTCCTGCAGCTCCGCACAGCGAAGATACTACATCTGGGGAACAACGATACAAACTTGTGTCCCTCCTAACAGCAAAGACACAGTAAGTGCCCTCCACGTAGGAATTTGGAAATGATAAATGTATGCAACTCTTGGGGGCTCATTTCTGAAAGCAAATGTCAATTTTGCAACTTGGACGTGGTTTAAAAATAATTAAAAATGCAGAAAACTTATGTTTAATTATGTTCAAAAGGCATCAGTAGCACAGTGCATCTGTGAACTCCTGTCCAAGTCCTTGCAATTTTGATTTCCCCAGCTCTGACCTACTTGGCATCTTGGAGCCATTACACTCCACTCTTCATGTCAGGCTCCTGATGATTTTGCGTTTCATCAAGGGTCAGGAACTCATCACATGCTCCTGTTCGCTCATTTGACTGTTCTTTATGAACCAAGTGCACCATTTCTTGTGATTTGCTGGCTTCGCCGTTTAATCCACCCGTCTTCCTGTCTTCCACTGCTCCTTTGCCATTATTAATCACTAGCTTTTTCTTCTGCCCGCATCTAGCGAGAAACAAAAAGAAAGTAAGCACCAGAAATAGAGATCCACATGGAACTACTGAAAGAAATTATTTGCTAATATTTGAACATTTTCATATTTATGTACCTTGTATATATGCCCCTCTAAGGACAAGCTAAATCAAATGCGGGACCAGACCTCTGAAAGTTTGTCCTATGTCTGGAAATCTAGGTCAAGGGACCAAGCTCTCACCTAGTTATAAAAGAGAATGTTTTCCTTCTTTGCAACAGCCTGTCAGGCCCAGAACATGTTGCACTGCCAACAGCCAGGGAAAAAGGCAGGATTAAACTTGCTAATATCAATAGCTTAGATCATTAAGAAGACATTAAGGTAGAGAATAGCTACTGTGCTTTTAGAGTCGCATGCACTCCAGTGCTACCTAATAACCCTATATTTAAACCCTATGGAAGAACACAAAATAAGTCTTTAAATAATAGTAATTAAAAAAAAAAAAGTAGTAGTTGCATAGCTGTCAGCTGTGCATCACACTGCTAAGACAGTTCTCTGGCTATACTGTGCTGAATATTTAAATAGCCTGGTGTAAGTTGAATACATAAAGCACAGCTCTCTCCAGAGGAACACGGTCTCTGAAGTCGTACTGACTTTGTCTGAAAGACTAATTTGGCAGTTGAATTATACTGTTATCTTTCTGAAGTACTTTTTCCTCTGTTTACAGACTGACATGCGACAGCTCTATTTTAGCCAAAGTAGCTCGGTTTGCTGTGCTTATATTACACAGCACTGGGGAGCATTTCCTGGGAAATGCCAGAAGAGGGAAGGGCGCGAGGCGGTCAATGGGCGCTGCCTCTCTGGGAAGGGGCTCAGGTGTCTTTCCTGGTGCGCAGGTCGCACTGAGCTGCACCTTATGTTGGTCTCTGGAAGGAGACCTGGCATCAGACCGAGGAGTGATCTTATTTGCAACAGGGGGGATAAGTAAACAAACAAGCAAATAAAGAAAACAGAGCACACGGAGCCTTAGGGCCATTTTAATTTCCACGGGAAAATTTAAAACAACAGCTATTTAAAAAAATAAAGGAAATACTAAAGCAATTTGCTATTTATTGAGCAGAGCTGATCACTCAATTGGAATTCGTTAAATCTCCCATGACGTGCTGACCTCATACTGAGAAAGGCTAAATCTACTGCGTTCTGAATCAAGGCATTAAGTGGCTTGAAGCTAAAGCCTGCTCTGCCTTGACTCCTTCGGGCTTCCACAACAGGAAGGAAAGTGAAAAAGCTGCAGTAAGCAGCAAGCCAAAACATGAATAATATTCACTTTTTAAATAAACAAATGCTAAAAAATATCCTCTATTTACTGCTCAGCTAACTCTGGAATGCTCAACTATCCTCTTTCTTAAACTTCAAATTCTGCTATGGGACGGTTATCATGTTACTTTCATATGCATAATGTTGACTGCACAGCAACTACCTCACTATGAATTCCAGCGTATTAGAACTAAGGGATCAGAATAGATGAACATACAGAACCTGTGATTTATCCATGATAACATGGATCCATGATCACATCATGTTAAAGTGAAAAGTAGAAATCCATTTGTGTCAAACAGATTATGTCTCTTCTTCAAAAAATTCTCCTTGCAGTGATTAGTACATATTATTAGGGTCTAATCTGGAAATCTGTACACATACATCCACCCACAAGCACCTTCTCTCTTTGGGTCTCCCAGCTGCATGCAAGTGCAGCAGATTTTCCATTAATGATATCTAGTATATAATTTATAACTCCGAGACGGCTTCATTTCCCATCAGACACTATCTATAGTCAGCCACACCAGCCCTGCTTGCCTGTTTCCATGGCAATGCTGGGCCGAGAGGGAAGAAACGACAACAGTCTCTGCTTTTATAGACATAACAGAGCAGCACATCAATCAATGAGCCATACTATTCACACTGCATTTCCACAGTCACTTGACAGCAAGAAAGCTGTAGTTTATGCTGCCTCACCACGTGCCTGATATCTTATTTTAGCATGTCTCTAATAGCACAGTCAGAGGAGCGTAGATGCTGTGGACACAGTTGCAGGGACAACGTGCCTGGTGGCATCTCACTACCTCCTTCAGTGAGACTGTGCCAGTTTACTCCATCTGACAAGCTGCATTCAGCTGGGGCATCCTTGCCTTGGAGGAACTTTCTGTGGTGCAGACCGGGGTGCTCCCTCACTACCGCGAGCGATTTAGTCCAGCGTGCACCCAATGGAGAACCCTGACCCTCTCTCACAGAAGGGTTCACAGGGGCTTCCCTGCTACCTGCTGGCAAGTAGTTCATTTGCTCACTGCTTCTTGAACAAAATTAACCCTACAGAATGTATTTTGGGAAGGAGTTCAAGTTTAACATTCAAGAAGTGACATCAGACCAGCCTCTGGAGAAGGGAAAGTGCACCCAGAACCTCCCCTTCAGGCTCCTCTCCTGCACAGCTCACTGCACTTTCTCATTCCTTAAGTCTCTCCAGTGGACTAAAGTAACCGCTGTGAGCAACCCTCCTTGTTACCTGCAGCTGAGCTCACTCCTCACAGTTCCTACCCCTATGACATCTGCCTGTGCCATGTCCTTTGTCCATGTCCTGTAGCTTGAAAGGAACAAATTAATCCTCACACAGTACTGTCCCTGGTGTCCCTGGTGGTTAGTGGCACAGAATTATATTCAGCTCGTCCCATATAACATATTCTTCATTCTCAGTGTCTAGGTCCTGACTATTAATAGCTAAGAGTGAATAATTAATTCTCTCTGACCTGTCCACCTTCAGTTTCCATCTACAAATAAAGACCCAAACATTTCTTTACACAAATACTGCCTCAAGCCTCGAGTTACAGATCTCTGCAGTGGAAGCTCTTCCCTGATTTACACTGCTCTAGTCTTGCACGTCGCTTTGAAACCTCCTAAGGAGGAAAATAATGGAGCAACGAGTTCCCAAAAATTAAAGGACTCGCTTACCTTCTCCGGCTGTTAACTGCGATGCAGACCGCAAGAATCAAAGCCAGCGCCACAAGAGCAGCAACTACAATCAACCATTCTGTGGACGAGATTAACGGAAGGGAAGGTGACCTGTTATCTCACGTGGTTTGTCATTTTGCACAACTGCAAGCACACAAACTCTCTTACTTTTTTGGTGTTCATTCAAACTGCCAGTTTTTTTCACCTAACTTGCATGATTGTTCATTTTATAAAGTACTTCTATTCATAGCAAACACTTTAACATTAGTCATACTGAATACTCTCAAAAAAAAAAAAAAAAAAAAAAAAAAAAAAAAAAAAATGCATTCAG
Source organism: Rhynchotus rufescens (assembly GCA_032273925.1). Lineage (NCBI taxonomy): Eukaryota > Metazoa > Chordata > Aves > Tinamiformes > Tinamidae > Rhynchotus > Rhynchotus rufescens. Next base: position 41,155 of record JAVCKT010007585.1, read on the forward strand.
AAAAACACTCAGCTGCAGGCAGGCCAATGCAGATGCAATACCTGATCATCACTTGCTTGCAAACACTGTGCTTTGGTCAGCAAAGGTGAAAATAGTTATATTTCCTTTTTCATTTGAAATAATTACTTCTTTTAATGATCAATCACTATTACTCGCATTCTTTTTGTAGTATACGCATCTCCTTTCTTCTCTAAAAATCAGTTCTATTTAGACTTCAGAGGTTACCTATCCAAAAGTTAGCTTTGTGACCTCTTATACTTTTCCTATTTCATTAACAAGAGGCAAAGTTTTGAAATGAATACAGCCGCAGACTTGCCCAGCCTAAGAAAAGTGGATTATCCATCGTATGTTACAGATGATATTACTGTTAATACATCCCTGTTTTTTTCTTTTTTTTTTAATTTTGCCTTGATTTATTTATTGCAATAGTATCATGGGTTTGGGTAATTTCTATTCCATTTTAAATTGCAAATCTTGTTCTATAATACTGACGTCTTAGCTACTATTTTAACTGAACATTCACACATACACAATATTGCACATATATCTATACTGAATTTCATCTAATTGATTTCAGATCAATTTATCAAAGTTATTTAATTCTTAATACTTTTCTCCAAAGTAAGTGCCTTCTCTTTTGTCTTCACATATGTGAAAAGTTTTATGAGTTACAATATGTTCCATTCTTGAGATTACTAATGAGCATCTACATTTGACCTACATTTTCATCTCTTGCTTCGGTTCGTATTACCATTACACTATGTTTAAACCGTAGAAAGAAATGAAAAGCTCAGAAAGGAATGAAAAATTTTACTTACCAGGTAGCTTGGCTGATCTTTCGGATGAAGCTGTTGGTGTTGTGGTCTGCCCAGGGAAGGGAGTGGATTCATATATACTGGATGTAGATCCTAAAAAATAAAAATATCCATTAGGCCCAATATGTCTAATGAGTACTGAAAAGTGTGGTACATAGGATATTGCTCAAACAATTTAAAATATTATTAAATAACAAAAAAAAAAAAAAAAAAAAAAAAAAGGAAGGTCGAACTGAGGTCATTAGCAAGTATTTTGATGAAAACTTTTGCATATACTACACTCGTCATACTCCTATGAACAATGGTTAGTTTTACCACTTCGAATAACAGAGTTAATGGTTTTCTTTTCTCATATTATTCATTTTTAACAAAGATATAATGTGATTAGATCACCAAAATGTGATTAGAACTGCCTAGAAATTTTGTACGGATATCAGAATTTTGGCAGATTTTTTTTTCCAAGAACTTCTTCACATATGTGGTCAAATGTCTTGCCTTTTGCAAGCGAGGTGGAGAATAGAGAAAGAACAGGGGAGAGAGGGAGGAGACAGAGAACAAAACATTTCTAAAATGTGGAAAAGATCTGTCTAGAGAATTTTAAACTTTTACTTCTATTCCTACACAGGATAAAAATTCATTTTTATGAACTTCAACATGCTCATAAGAAAAAAGAAGTGTAGTTCTTTCGATGGTTTTAAATTTGATAGCTATGTACATGAGCCAGACTTTGAAAAAAAATATGACTTCTACCAAAAAAAAGTACTCTCTCTAAAACTGGATGTGGATCCCTCTTCCTTTATTAATATGCTGTGCAATTTGGTTCTAAAATCTTAAATCCAAATGCACACTTCAAGTGTCAATTTTCTGCTATTATGACCATATCCCCTTGAACTTTAATGTGATTTCTGTAATATTTCTGGCCCGCTCTGCTCCCATGCAGTTATTCTGGATCCCAAATGAAACTACTAAGATTATCTTTATTGCCATTATACAAATCATATTGCAATTCCCTATCTCTTTGAATCCTTCCAGAATCCTTCCAAATTAAGTACTTACTTCACTCAAAAGTAATGTTCTTTTTCTTGTTCTTTAACAGACGCTGAAACTCTAGTCTATACCTCTGATCTCATTTCCTAACAGCCGTTGGCAAATACAGAATTAAGCAGCACATTTTTCCTGTTGCTAAAGTTAGCCAACAAGTAGCTCATGAATCTTCCAGATGTTTTCAATTTTTTATTAACAAGAAATATATTGACTGGTGAGTTGTTTTCTGCTATCTCACCACTAATTTCAGCAACTAAGTGATCTGAGCTGGCCTCTGAGGCCTCTAAGAAAGTTGGCCGAGAGGAAAATACTGATTTGTCTATCCCACACATCAGTGCATTCTTAAGGTGCCTTACATCATCTTTGAGAAATGACAGAGCTTCTCCAACTGCAAATCCCCTTAGTTACACAGACGTTGATTAACTATCCTCATGTAACATAACAGTCATCTCACAGAATTGTAGAACCTTTAAGGTTGGAAGGGACCTTTAGAGATCATCTAGCCCAACGCCTCTGCACACACAGGGTCACCTAGAGCAGGCGGCACAGGATTGCTTCCAAGCAGGTTTTAAAGATCTCTGCAGACTCCACAGCCTCTCTTGGCAACCTGTTCCAAGTTCCAGTCTGTTCTAAGATCTCTTCTTTCTCCTCCCTTTTGCTGGGACAGGATGCACTTTTGTCCCCTCATGATCCTAGCTGGGGGATGCGCTCGCAGGAGGCAACAAGGAACCCTAAGAAACTCTAAATTTCATTTTGAAGATATGTTGTTGTATTTTTCCTCCTTTTCACAGTTACACTTTGGGTTTCTTCAGTGGATCCATTCATCATTCCACTGGGACACTTGGACAGAAGATCAGTCATTAGTGTGTTGCCAGGCCACAGCTTAACCCCTGCTGTACAGAAAAAGCAGGTGAAACACAGACGTGTGCTACAGCGAGCAACTCGGCTGTCTAGAGAAGGCCTGCCAACACACTAGTGCATCCCTCACATTACACTTGAACACATTCACATCACAAAAGAACCCTCAATAAACAAATACTTTCCATCATGATGGTGTGGTCCTAGACATTTCCTTATATTGTGATTTTAAAAAACCCCTATGGAAGATAAATGAAAAAAACTGAGGAGTTATGAATCTTTGCCAGGGCATTGACTTTGCAGAGACCCTACACAGATATTCACCTCGAAAATGACCTTATAACAAGTTCTTACAGGTTTTCTATGCTTAAAAGAGAAAGGTAACTAACATTTTTTCATCATGTCTGCACAGTAAATTAGAAAGACTGCTTGGACTCATTAAGTGAATAGGGGAATGAAGGTCAATAAATAAGCTTGTTGCAGCAAGAAACAATTCTTAAAATACATTGAGCTTTGCAATAAAACTGTATCAATTTATGCATTTGATGCAAAAGAAAAATGCATTTATATTGCTGTACCTACATTAAAATAGTGCCACTCAGGCATTTTGATTGGGTTTATTTTATTGATTTATATAAAATTCTGAAGAAAAATGTAGACCAAATTCTAACTTATCATGAATAAGCTAACATTAATGGTAATTAAAAGAGAATTCACTAAATTTAGTGGAGCTATGTTAAGATAAGAATGAAAAGAGAAAGTAGACATAGAAAAATGTCTTCACTATAACACTAAACCTCCCTTTTTACTTAAAACTGTCAAAACTAATCTGATCACTGGATACAAACTGTAATTCCTAACTAATAATAATAATAATGATGATGATGATGAAAGAATGATCTTTAAAGTGTTTGCTGTGTAATGTTATAAATACACAGATACATTAAAAAAAAAAAAAGAAAGAAACACAGAGCCTTGACAAAAATCTACCCTGGCATAGTTCCACTAACTTCCAGGAAAGTGCACAAAAATAGTACATGGAAAAAGAAATACTGTCGGGAAGACAATTGGTACAAATTGGACAATTTGTATTTAGGAATAAGGGAATTCCCTTCATTTCTCATGTTATTAACCTGTCACCACAAGGAAACAAGATACTGCAGTGCAATAAATAAGCATTATTACTGTTAAATATATTAAATTACCAAAAAAAAAAAAAAAGCAATCTTCACAAAAATAGGTTGTTCACAAATGTCAGTTACAGACCAGCAAAATTAGTTAATCACTGGCAAGATAACAGCAGCAAATATACCTAGAAAAAAAGACCATATAGAGAAGTACCTTCAGTGATATGTGTTTACCTGATACATAAGAAATGTAGATGGGGAAAAAGTGACATTAAGTGTTACGTAGCTGGCATTTATGACCATTAAACAGAAAGATAAAGTACTAACATGCCTTGGAAGACATTGGAAGTTTAGGACCACTTCCTAAGAACTTGGAAGTAAGTTTGGAAGTTCCCAAGAACTTGGAAGTTTAGGACCACTTCCTAAGTTTTGGGTAGTGTAACAAACACAATATTAAAACATAAACATAACATAAGCTATGCAGAGGTTATTCACAAAACACCACTTTTCAGTCTTTTGACCAAATTTCACTCTGGACATTGAAAAACTTACCTCAAAACGCATCTAAGAATCATATGCATATATATATCTAGAAATGTCAAGAATAAAAACTAAATACCAATGTATAACACGAGTCTAATCTTAAAAAAAGGAAAAATGATAAACATATTCAGAGTATCATCAGTAAAGAAAATAACTAAATTATCAATAAAAGACTGCCTGTAAGTCATCATTCTTACTGGTAGGAGCAGAAGTGTGTAATCGGTTAAGACGATCCTGAGTGTCTGGAAAAACTCCAGGTATGAAATTGAGGTGGGAATCATCCGTAGTAGTGGCTCGATCACCTTCCCTTCCAGGTTGAGTGCCAGGTGCCTGTGGCTCTTGGGTTCCTTCTCCTTGGCTGACAACATCCGTGGACTCCGTGACTGCCATGATGGTGGCTCAGTCAGCTTTATGCTCAAACCTCACACAACCACCACCTGCATCACCCCCTTTCCCATTCCACAAGCCAGACAGAACCTCCTCCTGCCTGATTTAAAGCACAGGAGGAAAGAAGACATGAAAGCCTTCCCTTCTAGCACTGTCACTGCCTTCTGAGACTCTTAACCAACACACATCGTTGGTTAAGGCCATGTTTGAGGGGCGTTGGTTACTATTCACATTTACCAGTGACAGACGGAGAGGGAAGGCCTTCAGAAGAAGCAATCACAGAAGGAAAAAATAAAAACCCAAACAGAAGAAGCCTCAACCAACCAAAAAAGGAGACTCTGTAACTCATGAGGCAGCAGCACATCACAGCCCAAACTATGATGATCTGGCATGTCTTTCCTCCAGCAAGGAGGAGAGAGGAACCAAATGAAAATTTAAAGGAAAGGAACGGAACCAAAAGGAATTCACGGGACATAATACTTGTCTCATCACTCTTCTCTCACCACCACGACACCATTCACTATTCACTCAGTGATGGTGCTGCTGCCGAGTCACAGGCATAGGCCATCAGACAACCCCTCCAGAGCACCTCCACCACAGCAATCATGGCACTAGGAAGCATACCAGGCCTGAGCACAGGCCTAAGCGGGACGGGGCCAGAATTCAGAATCACCAAAGAGCATGCCTTGCAGAACAGTTAGAAGGCCACCCAGACACATGCTTTAGCAAAGGCCAGAATCCACCAGATGTACCAGCAAGGAGTCTCTTCCACCCACTGCAGAAGACTAGAGTATTAACAACTGTCCAGATCCCACCAGAGGGCTTTGCAGCGCAAGTCCACAACAAGAATGTTGTGTCCACCAAGGCAAGAAGGACAGTGAGAGGAGAAGAATTCAGAAGAAATAATGTCTCATTTCACACAGAGCAGTGAAATGAGTTTGACCCATTATTCCCAGTGGTACCCGT
>JAVCKT010007588.1:0-54621 GCA_032273925.1 Rhynchotus rufescens
AGATCTCCAAAGAAGGAGACTCCACAACCTCTCTGGGCAGCCTGTTCCAGTGCTCTGTCACCCTCACAGTGAAGAAAGATGGGAATATCTGCTGCGGAGGTGCAACCCGTGAGCACCCTGCTGGGTAAGAGCCAGGCCGAGCCCTGTCCCCGCGCTGGCTCCGGCGCGCTCCGCGTGTGCCCGGCCCTGCTGCAGCTCCTGGCTCCTGCATCCGCCTCTGGCGGCCTCTCCACGGCCGCTGCTGGTGCCACTGGGCTGGGGGCAGCCCCTGGCAAGGCCGGGCACCCTGGCAGCACCCTCAGCTCCCAGGAGCCCTCCGGAAGGGCGGTTTGCTCCGCTCCTGCTTTGCAATCCTGTCTGCGCAGAAGCATTCCCAGGATGTGACCGTAGGTGTGTGTGGATCTGTGCCGGGATCCTGACATACTGACCATGTGCCTGGCTCATCAGGCCTGTGCATGGGTATTTGGTTTGGGTGAGAGACATCCCTGTGTCAGCCTGTAAAGCTGTTATGTGTAAAAAATGTTGTATGTCTCCATTAGGCATGAAAATACACATAGAAAGGTTGAGAAGACACATTTTTCATTCTTTTCGCTAAATGACATCTTGAGGCAACTGAAGCAAAAATGGAACTCTGTCCCTTTCTCAGTGGCACTTTTACTTTTTTTTTGCTATTTCAAGACTACACTCTGGCCGATGATAACAAAAATCCCCTCTTCTCCCAAACCAAGAGAACTTAAGTTTGTGTCCAGTGAAGGGCTGCAGAGTCATTTGTATTTTGGGGTGTCATGAGAGATCAAGCGCTTTCCCGCTGGGATGAACGAGACAGCTAGTGCCTGTCTGTGCCCAGGCCACCGAAACCCGGAGTGGCTGTTCCGAGCGAGCTCTTGCTTCCTGCTGGATGTGGATCCGACTCAGGAGCGTGTGAGTGTCCGTACGGGGAGCTCTGGCAGAGCAGAGCTGTAGATGGGCAAGTAGATTCCAAGCAGTGCTTTCATTAAGAGTTTTGTTTAGAAAATATCTTAATAGCTTTGTATTTATTGAGTAATGGCCACGTAGAAGATATCTGTTCCAGGAAAAGCTCACTGGGATTAGCTAAATAATTGGAATGGCAGAAAATGTCTTTTCTTTCTGATTCAGCACGAGAGGACAAAGGCTGTACTTGGATTTGGCTCCTGTATTTCATCCTTCAGATTCTGCTCTCATTTTTTTGGACAGTGAAAAGCGACTGAGCAGGAAGCAGCGTTTGAGGGAAGCATGCAGGCATCAGTGGTCTGTGGATTGCAGTTCAGTCATGGTAATAAAACAATCGTAGCAATTTGCATACAATTTCAGTATTGCTATCTGCAAAGTGATCAAAGAAGGGAACAGTCTCTAGAAAGCATGGCAATGACTTGGACTGTTGTGGGGCTCATCTTCTTGCACTGCTCTATATTTGGAAGAACCTCTGTGCAAACTGGTAAAATTGCAATGAAGGAAGAGAAAACAAACAAACAATCAGGCTTCAGTTGAAATAATTCAGAGAAAAGAAAGTGCTTTGTAAGAAAACCTTACTGTGCTTTAAGAAGGTTGCTTTCTTATTGTAAAGCACCAATATTAGCTATGTAGCAGGTGTGATGGGTTGATGGAAAATCAAGAAAACTCCTGAAAATCAGGGTCACTTCAGAGGCTTTCATGATTTTCTGTAATGAGACGTAAACAATCTATTGTGTGTTTTGCTGTGAAAAATTACTAGTTGAGGTCAATGTAGCAGAAAAATAAGAACAGAGAAAACATGCGCAGGCTTGCCGAGCTGGTTTGTTTTCTCATCAAATCAGTCACAAAATATGGGGCCTATTCAAACTTGCACAAAATAAAAGTGCCTGTCATACTGTATTTTAACATGGACGTTGTTTCCTGTCAGTTTAATCTTGCAGGAAATACACCTGCAAAAGTCACACCTGGCTCCTCTAGGGTTTCCAGCCTGTATCTGACAGTGGTGTTGATGGGGCTGAACTGCTCTTAACCATTTCTACATTTCCTTGTGGTGGAAATCCTGCTGATCTGGGGAGGCCTGGTCATTTCTTCATGTGCACAGGAGCTGCTTCAAGACTTGGCCCTTGGATGCCGGCCGGGAATGCAGGAGCTGAGCATCTCCCAAGATCATGCGTGTGGTTTGCTGAAAGGTTTAGCGGAGAGAATGTGTGCAACAAAACCCAACAGAGTGATGTGGTTACACGGGGAGCCGAGTCAGTGACTGAACCTCAGCCCTAGGCCAGTGGTTTAACCACAAGGTCAATTTCTCATTCATTATGATTTTACTTAATAATAAAACTGAAATAAATGCTTGAAATTATTTCAGAGATTTTTTTTTTCCAGCTTTCCAGTCTGGATTAATTAGGTGCTAAGAATAGAACACCTGAACCATTAGAAATGATTCACTGCTTTCTTTCCTGAGGATGTAAATTAACACATGTTCGTTTTTGCTGACAAAGTAAGTTCTGCTTTAGGAAACCCATGAAGCGTGGTTATTGGGAGGAGAGACAAATGTGTGATGCTAACTTTCTGTCCTCAGGCAGCAGCCTCACTTAGGTCTTATTTTATATCATCTTCCCTCCCCTGTGACAGTCCTAAGTAACCAGGAACACATGCTGCTGAGAAGCTGAACCACGGAAACCTTTCTGAAGAGCATTTTCCTTCAAATTTCCCCCTACTCTGGTGTGGCTGAAGGCAGAAATGGTGGGATCATGATCACATAAACATTAGTGATAAAAACATTGTCCTTTCCAACCTTCTGGGTGATATGGAGACAAAACCACTGATGGTCAGTCTTGCACCAGCCCTCCTCTGGTTTCTAACACTGGTGGAAAACAGGAGAGAGTTGATAATGCAGACTCATGAAGATGATGGAAACATTGTGAATTTAAGGCAAGTCTAAGCAGAAGGTTTAAGCCCTGTGACCTGCTTGCTTCAACTCCACAGATACTGCCCAGGCTTCTGCTGCACTTAGAAAAAAATCAGAATTTTGATTATGTTCCGGCAGATTCATGTTACTGGATCTGGCCTTGTGCTGGTGTGAGTTATTTGGAATCACGTTCAGGTCCTTGCTGTGGAGGGCTGCAGATGTATGGATGCAAAACTATGCAAACGTGGGTACTGGGCAAGCCTGGCCTCATGCTCAGCTCGTAGCACGAGCGTATTCAGAAAGCTCTCTGTGCTGACAGAGATAAATGGAAGCTGTAGGAAAGTGATAGAAAGCAGAGTTCAGACTACTCTCTGTGGGTGATATTCCTCTTCATGTTTTATTTCCAGTTATTTTAAAATTAAGCCATAAATTGAAGGCAGAATTCACATTGCACATTCATCTCCTCCTCTGCAGCCTCTAAGGGAGAGCCATTCCACTTTGTCAGGATGCGGAGTGGAGCATTGCTGACCATCGTTGCACTATTGTATGAGTGTAGAGGTACTGCCCAAACAGGCAGGTGTTTTCTGTTATGCTCTCCTGGCACATATCAGTCTTCCCATATTACTACTTATTAACAAACATATTGGTATTCCTCAGGTCCTGCTTTGATACACTGTCTAATATGGGGTCTGGTCCCCAAAGAATGAGGACTGATGCTGAGGATGTATTTTTTTTCCCTTGCTGGAATATGGGGTTAAATAAAGAACATTTTTAGATTTTAAAAATATCCTTATGAAAGTAGGTAAGAAGAAGGCACTTAAAGGCAAATAAAAAGGCACTAAGAACAATAGAGGAACATTTTATTGTCAAAAAGAAATAATTATTAATGATATTAGGATGTCTAGAATGATTTCCAACCACTGAAACATTAATTAAGCTTGAATTAAACTTTTCCTTCTGATGAAGTATTAATGGTGGTCTTAATCTATGTGGATTTTCCATTGTACAGTAGTTTAGTCAAACTCATTAAAACTCTTAAGACTTAAAAGACCTTTCCCTAGCGGGGCACTAATCTGGGTCTCTCTCCTCTGCCTAGCTGTATATTTTCACTAAAGTCTAGGCAGTGAATACCTTTATGGCTCTGTCAGAAAGTGAAGACCTTTACTACTCTGTCAGTAGCTAAGAATGACCGACAAATAAAAATATCTTAAGAGGGGATCAACACAAAGCTGGGGAAGTTACCTCAAGGCACGGCTTAAGAAAACAGGCTAATACAAAAATATACATCCAGCAGTGGTGAATGGAGCTAGTGAATTAAGCAGTGGTCGCTCCCGGGCATTCACGTGTTGTGAAATGGTCAGACTGGCTCCTGGCACGTGTGGCCAGTCATCACTTTCCAGGCAGTTTCTGGGTAAGGTCCAGAGGCAGCGCAGGCCAGGACTATTCCTGTTGAGCAGTGACCACACGGGCGGCCTTTGCGGAGGGAAGGGGGATAGGCTGTGGGCTCTGCTGTTCCAGCTGGTCATAACATCACAGTGAACACCCTGGAGGTGTTCAACACGGGACAGAGGGTGGGCATCTGAAGGCCACCTTGGGGAAACTCTGAAGAAACTTGTTGGCACAACTACTTAGAGCTTGCTTAGCCCCTGAGGCATCACGGGATCCAAGCAGAGTGGAGTGGTGGAGGGTGGTCAGCTGGTTTAAGGAAAAGCATGATCGAAAGGGCTAATCTATAAGGTGTCCTGAAGCAGCAAGTCCTTCCTGAAAAAGCAAAGGAAATGGAAACTGTCAGAAGAAATGCACCAGGGCAAAGGAAAGCTGAATTAAGATGGAGGTACTCTGGCAAATGGCTTCTTTTTCCTTGCATAATCTGGTCCTGAGTGCGTCTGAGCTCATGCTTTTGTACTCCACAGCTTGCTCCATCTGCTCCCACTTGCTCTTTGGCAAGGCTTAGCGTTTTCGTGGCTGGGCTACAGAGTACCAGGCTCTTTGGCGCAGGCAGTGGCTGGGATCAAGGCTTTCACTGCATTTTGACTTGGCAGAGCACATTTTCCCTCCCTGCAAATCCTTCTCCCGTTCTTGTTCCTTCCTGACGGAGCACGGCCTCCCTCCACGGAGCCGGTGGGGCAGCCCTGCCCGCCCAGCAACGAGGATTAGCCTGGTGAGCAGCACTGTGCCCCTCTCCAGCGCCCCGAGATGAGTGGGGTGGAGGCCAGCAACATGCCCTGACCTGACAAGCAAAAAGCCTCCCCCAGCTGAGCTGCCTCCGCTCCATTTCGTACAACCTTCTAAGGGTTTCTGTGTGTTGCAGGCTGCAAAAAATAGCAAGAAAGGACACAGACAGCAAGACAATTTCCCAGATAATTGTGGAAACATGTTTAATCTTATGTTGCGGTGAGCCCGTTGTTTGTTTCTTGATGCCAGCAGTCAGAACATTTATCTATTCCGAATTATCTCAGCATGCCATGATGTCAGGCAGGGCAAGAGCTTCGCTTTGAAGTGGCCCCTCTTTCAGTAGGTGGATTTAGGAAAGAAAAGGAGAAAGGATTTAGTGAAGGTTTTGGAAGCGCCCAGGGTGGCTGAGCTCAGCCGGGCGGGCGCGCTGGCGTGACCGGCGCCTTTGTGCTCGCTCCGACGGCGGCGGCGGCCGGTAGCTCCGCATGAGCCGACGGGGACGAGGTTTGCTGCTGGCATCCACAAGCGCAGGCCCTCGGAAATGGAGAGTGGCCTGTCGTGCCAGGTCTGGATTTGGGGGTGAATGTAAAGACAGATGGGATGTGAAAGAACGGGATTACCGGCATTCAAGAAAAAATATTGGACTAAGTCTTTAGTCCAAACATGAGACAGTCAAGCTGCTCTCCATCTCCTGATAAACAATTATTGGGATTAAAGGCTGAAAGAGATGCCATGTCTCAGCCCTTCTAGGGGAACTTATGCCGAGGCTCATTTTTCTCCTGAGGGGAACAGCTGGAAGCACTCGAATATGCCGTGACACGGGGAGCTGGATTCTTACGGCACTACAGTGCAGTCCCGGGGCAGGCCGGCTGGAGCTGAGCTAGCTCTGCCTGAGCTCTGGAACGGCGGGACCCGAAGCAGCCCAGCCTGAGCGTGCTGTGGAGAGATGTTCGACCGGAGCCGACGTGTCTTACAGCTTGACGTCTTTGCAGTGCCAATAAAACCACGTGCACTCCTGTGTGAATATTCTTGTTGGGAAGTTTAGTATTGCTACTGTAATGGCTAAAACACATCCCTTTTCTTGCCTTTTTTCCCACAGAAGAAGCCTGGTATAGCCATATGCCATGCATCTGTGCCAGTATGTTTGCCCCTCTCGCCTGCCCTTCTAGGCTTATTTCATCTGGAGATATAGACGCATTAATTTCTTATAAATGTCATGAAAAAGAACGCCTGGATAGAGCAGAGAGATATTATGAAGGGCTTCTTTGAGGGGAAGGCTGTCTGGATTCACCCCTTATTAAACCCTGCAGAAAATCTACATGAGAAGGTGTTATTTGGAATGTTCCTCATAAAAGAAAACTTTGCTTGGAGTTTGTGCCTAGCTGGAAAGTCCAAAGCTTGAGAGTCAAAGCTGCAGGAAAGCAGACTGCAGTAGCTTCCTCACTCTTCCTTTTTAACGAAAGCACGAGAGTTGGCAACTCTGCTGTTTAGCAGGTCAAGGTTTCACGAGCAGCTCTGTGCACAAGGACAAGACTCTGTACAGAGTCCGGAGCGGCTGCTTGGGACACGCAGGACCTGTGTGAGCTCAGGATGCAGCCTGCGGTAGTCCAGGGATGAAACACTCTTCAGATTGCAGGAGACTTCGTATCTTCTTATTGCCTTTGTCTTTTCCCTAGGAGTGCATCTATAAAATGTAGCTCACTGAAGGGCATTGTCCCATTTACCGGAGTGTTTTGACACTACTATTTAGTATCAGGTTTTATTTATGCTCTTCAGAGTTTCATTGGTTTATTGAGACCAAGCCTTCAGGGCGTAGGACAAGGGGTATGAGCTACAAAAACAAGCAGCCTCATACAGCGAGAAGTCACGTTTCTTTACTGTAAACATGTGGAAATTCTTTGCTAAAAACACCGTATGGGAAAGGCAAACTTTGATGAAACCTAGGCCAAGAAATGACTGAGCCTATACAGTTCATGTGAAAATCAAAAATAACTACAGAAACCCAAGATCTTTCTTGGCAATATTGCAGTGACGGGGAACATTTTAATTGTGAATGCAATTACATTTTGTGTTTTCTTCAAGGATTGAAAAACTCTAGTTAGCTGTTTGCTTGCCTTTTTGTGTCTCCTTACACATCTTGTCCTTAGATATTACCACAGAAGAATCCAGGTATTAGGGGAAAGGTTGGTATTGCTATGGTTCTGGTCAGACTAAAATGAAGAACTTGCAGAATCTAGGAAGAAAAGACATGGGAAGTGGCCAGTCCCAGAGCAGGTAGTTTTGGGCACTTTTGGGACTATATCTCATGCTTCTGGCTTCTCCATGCATAAAAATGCTCTTTCCTTGTGCTACATTGTTGAGTTACCTGCTCTACTGAACTCACCTATATTGTATACTCACCCATACTGAACTATTTAACAGGGGCTGCACTCCCAAAACTAACTTCTCATTTATATTTGTCTCTTCACACTACCTTGACTGTGCAAAATGATGCTTAGGTGGACACACATATATATCCAGCCAGAGTCACAGCTATACACAAACATAGGTATGTGTTTATCTCTAAAATATCTTCATATCTGTATCTAGCTACATTTTTACAGGTGAATCTAGGCAGCAAGTGCTTTTGTTTTGTTTTGTTTTGTTTTATGTTTTGTTTTGTTTTATGTATGATGATTACGGCAATCACCTTCTGACCCTAGTGGAATTCTGTCTGTGCAAAGAATCAAGGCTCAGGCCCTTGGTGATAGCTCTACTGTTAATGCAAATGCATGACTACAAACCTTGATCAGATGGAAATTGATGGCAGTTTTGTCATTGACTTAAGAGCAACAAGGATTTGGCCTTAAATTTCAATTTGTACTACCTCCTTAATAGTTCTTTTTCTGCCTACATTTAAATTGCTGGAGACCATAAGATAAACATTGGGGGCAGAAAAAAATAACATAATAAAATGGTTTAATTTATTTCTGGGTCTATCAAACATTTGTGCTGATAGTATTTTTATGTTCTTAGTTTTCATTTTAAAATAAACAATAACACTGTGATGGGAGATCTCCTAATTTCCTGTTAATAGAGTTTAAATTGAAAAGCATTTTTCAATGGGAATGCTGCCCATTTAAATTATGGATGGCAATTTTGTTCCATTTTTAAGCTCCTCTGTTCTGGCTGGAGATCCTTGAGTCATAAGGCATTTATAGCTTCTTTAGCAATACATAACAACAACAGAACTGACACTTTCACATGCATCCATAAAGATGCTAAGAATGTATTATGGTTGTAACAGAGAAAGGCAAAATCAACAAGTTAGTAGAGAGGCAGATTTGCCCTTGGCTGCCCCTAGTCCTGAGAATCCCAGCCATGCACCTCCAAAATCTCTAGTTTAGCCCTTCTGTCATTCTTTCCTTTGCCTGGAAGATGTACATACTTACATATATGTATCCCTGTCCGTAGATGTACCTACATATGAACAATGGGCAAAAATTCTTGTTGTTGCCTTGGGCGTAGAAAGGGCACAGATTGAGGGGTTGTGCAGCACCCAAAGGGCTCCAGCCAAGCTGTGGTCACCGTAAGCTTAGACTGTGAAATATTGGCCCTCAGAAAAGCTCACATTAACTTAAAGCCCGTATTTCTCCTGCTGTGAATACAACATTAAAGAAGAGCTGATGGGAGTAGCGCAGCCCTGGTAGCCAGTGACCATGGACAGGAGAGCAGGCCAAGTACATGACATCTTAATGAGGCTTGAGTTTAGCAACACATTTTATTCTCTTAGGGGCTGATATAGTGTAAGAGTGATTCTCCAACTCTACATTTATCTGCTTTATTGGTTTTGTGTCACTGCCATAATTTTATTGATTCTTTTTTAAACAGTGATACCACAAAAGGCCTCTGAAGACCAAAACATATAGCAAGTAAATTCTTCTACATTCATTTTACTTTGCAAGTCAGGTACCTATGTTTAAACCTGGCATTTCAAGGTGCACTTTGAGGCTTGTTGAAGCTTTATAAATGGTCGTTACGTGGGAATAGGAATCTAAAAATCTGTCCTAGAGGCTCATTTTTGGTATCCTTCTGATTTGAGATGATTACCATAGTATGTTACATCAGTCATAACAGACATGCAGTAGGTGACCTAGGTTGTAAGGAAGTCATTAATCAACAAATCATCAGCAAGATAAAACTTAGTGTCTCTTCTCATGCCTTTGGACGTGAAGGACGGCTTGATTGCTCTGGTGCTGCGATGATGGGGATGGAGATGCTGCTGAGCTGGTGCAGCTTGGGGTGCCCCGTGACATGTCCTCTCCCCATGCATAGGGAGGATGCAAAATCCTGTAGGCTGATATCAGAGGAAGCTTCGCTGGCTGCTTACTAGTTGCCAAGGAAATTCAGAGGCTAAAATTTCTTCATCTTTGTGGATGTGAGCAAATTGTTTGGGAGAGCTTGGCTGAGGCGTCAAGCTGAAGGCAACAGCAGGAATGGGATTTTTAAGCATTAAGGAGTGAGAAAGAGCAGAGTAGCGTGTGCTACTGCTGAAGCAGCTGAGGTTGCTGTGTCTGCCATTATCAGGAGTTAGGGTGGGCAAGGGAAACATCTTTTATCCTTCTGGAGCAGGAGGAGGTCAGTATTTACAAGCCATGCTCACTGCTTTTGGCATTGCTGTCCAGCACGCCCCAGAGCCTGGCTGTTTCTGTGATATCCTCGATAGGGCTTCAAGCTCAGTTCATTTTTTTTTTCTGTTTGTTATTTGTATTTTATCTTTATTAGAGTTAGATTTTAAAATAAGTATTGGCTTTTCAAATGATTCTGCTGCTTACGAGAATGCTTTAGTTAAGCTAGCAGATATATCCTACATAAAGAGGAAGAGTATCAGGAAAAGCAAATACGAACAGCCCTGAAATGTGGCACTCAACCCTGCATGAATATATACATTCCTCTCAAGGAGAGGCACTCCTGACACATTTTTAAAACACTTTGGAGTCAAATTCTCAGTTGGTGCAGCTTTGTGTGCCTTTCCCCTATGTTTGCTGTCCTCATTGGCCATAAACATCTGCTCATCCCTGTTGAACTCTAAAGGGATCTCCTGAGTTTATCCTATTATCTCTGGACTTCAGTACCATACAAGGTGAAGGTGAGGCTCAAACTCTGGTTTAGCTCCCGTGTACAGAGGCAATTCTCAGAGGAACCAGATTCTCACAGATAATCCTTACAAATGGGGGGAGCACAGGGAATTTCTCCTTTGTTTCCCGAAGGAATGGATCACAGAACATACCACATTTTACTTTCAAAGTATATATTTCTAATTTTCTTTATGCAGTAAAATTATTTGCAGTGAATGTGACGTATAGTCCTTTTCTCATCTGATATTGTATGATGCATTGCAAATGAGTGAGCAATTTTTAGGGCACAGCATGTCTCGCCGTTATACGTGTGCACACGGTTTGTTGCAGGATGGGCCATGGTTTCTGAGGTTTGCCACAGGAGATGCTCCTGGGTAAGCTGGGTCTCAGATCGTTGTATTTATTAAAGAGATGGAGCATAGGCTCCATACTGGTGTACTGGAGACTGCAACAAAGACCACCACATCACCACAAGGATCACGATCTCTTTAAGAGTGCTACTGCACGCAGTACTAGACATAAAGCTGCCATGCTAATGTTTGGTGATGTTAAGGAGAAGGACAAAGAAGGTTTCTGGTGGTAATGATAAGGATCAGCTGGTAACTCAACTAAGTTTGAGTTGCCAGTGGTCTCAGTGCTGTAAAGCAATGAATTGTACTCATCAACGAACAGAGACATTAAATCAACAAAGACACGAGACAGTCTTACTGGGTGGCCCTACAAGGTGTTGGCTTATCTACTCCACTGACTGAAAGAGGAGCTAAAGGATAGAAGGCTAAATCTTGATCTTGCAAACGTTTCTGCATGCACTTACAAAACTGAATCTAGTTCCATTGGTGTTAATGGCACTTATCAAGGGCTTAGGGGTAAGGTGATTTTTAAAAGCTTGCAGGCCTGTGGGCTAAGAGCATCCCAGTACTGGCCCATACAAGGAGGCAAAAGTGTATCACAAAATGTGCTGTATTAATTCAACAAATGTATTTAAGCTTTAATTATTTATAACATTTCAGAGTATATTAGTAAATGTTCTGTAATGTATTGATAATGGTAATGAAGTCTGAGTAATTCAATTACATCATCTTGCTATTAAATCTCACTAAGGAATGGAAAGAGAAAGCATCAGTGTCAGTTCAGAAAACAAAATATGATTCAGCAAAGGAGTGCTAGTTGGACTAGATTTTTAAAAGCAGATCCTTCAGGTTAAATTTCTGCATCTGCTGGTGTCTCAGTTTGACTTGATTTTCAGAACTATTGAGCAATGAGTATCTCTGATTTTCTTAATTTCCAGGGTTGTTTAGGCTTACAGATCCTTCTGTAATTTTATGTTAAAAAATATGTCTGGAACTTTCCACACAGATCAGGATTGTTAGACATCGAGAAAAATACGAGAGAACTTAGGAACTCATAGTCTTACTGAAAAAAAAAGTAAAATAATAATAAAAAGTAATAAAAGGAGGTAGCGTGTTATAGACATAGCAGGTGCCACCGTGGAGCTGTGAACACGTTCTGCCCTGTGCCCACCGTGCACGCAGAGCAGTGAGCAGCAGCAGAGTCGCTCTGATTTACCCGGTGGAGACGTGCTCAGCAGCAGCCTTGTGGTATTTAATCATCTCTCCCAGCTGGGATCTGCACTGCCCCAGCCTCTGGGAAATTTCAGATCCAGATGGAGATGGAGCGGGAGCTTGCAAGGCAGGAGAAAGGTCTGGCAGAAATGCTGTGACAAGTCATGCTGGAGCACCCTGTTGTAACCTACTAAAGACCTCTCCTCTCCCTGCTCAAAGACAGGGAGTTTTAGCTCTACACAGGTAGTAGTGGTAAAACATCTTGAGATTAAGGCTGAATTTGGCTGCTGTTTTCCCAAAGATGTCCCCAAACTGCTCCCCGTCGCTTTGTTCATGGGAGAGGTGCCACTTCCCAGTGCTGGTGGGCTCTGGCCCTGAGGCCTGCTGCCCACTCTGGTCCTGCAGAACAGCGGTGCCTGAGGCAGATGCTGTGCTGAGACCTAAGGGTATAAGGATAAGAGGAGGTTTTGTGCAAGACCTCTTGTACAATTCAAGAGGATTTCCAAGTCACAGTGACTCCTCCGCAGTCACTGCAACTTGGAGCGAGGATGGAGGTGACCAAGGATGGTGGGTCTGGAGCCACATGTGGCAAGGAGGGATTCAGCTCACAGGACAGGGACATCCCTTGGTGCCTGTGCCTCAGAAGGTGCCTTAAGGATGGTTCCTGGTCCTCAAAGGAGCTAACAAGGAGCTGATGGCAGGAGCCGGCCTGTCCTGAGACGCCCCAGAGGCCTCCACTGCTGCTTCCCGCCCGGCATCCCGTGGAGAAATCGCCACCATGTGCAAATTCCACATGGATCAATACACCATAAAAATGATCATTAGGAAGATAAGGCCTCCCTAGCTCATTGGCAATTATTTTATGATATTGCTGATTAATGATTCCATTTTAGCTGTTTCAGTGTTCAGCAGTCTTCATTTGTTAGTGTTGATTACGGGAGTCCATGCCTTGCCTGAATCTGAGTAATTTTGACCAACAAATGTGAATTAAAATCAATAGAAATGTCATTAGCATCCCAGTGCCATGAAAGATAATATGACCATTTCTCATGCATTCAGTTTATTAAAATTTGCTAAAGTGTGAAATATGTATGACAAGTAATGATGTTTTAATCTTTCGCCAAGGTAACAATTGAAAGCTGATTGATTCCATTCAGTAATTATAAAATCAAAATGATGGAAGATTGTAATCAAGAAGGATTCTGTCTCATACTTTGTCACGCCTCCATGCAAGATAAAATTCTCATTTGTAACATCTCTTTTATCTGAAAAGAAATCAAACTCCTATTTGCCCCAGTTTGAATCTCATGGCTAGTTAGAGAGTAACATTTTTGGGGGGGGCTCCAGTGAAAAAAGAGAAGCAGCCTGCGCCCACTGACTCAAAGGCTGTAGCCTCATATGTGCCATCATTTCTTATAAACCTTGTGTTTGCTTCCACATGCCCTCCGTATGGCCATTATTTAGGTTTTTTTGAAAGAACTGAGTCCAATCCTTCTTCCAAAAAAAAGGGCAGTGACAGCTTCTCATGTCAAATCCCAAAGTACAGGCAAGAGTCCTACGAGGTGGTGGGTGCGATTGTGGGGTGTGCAGGATGGTGGTGAGATTGTAGAGTGTTGAGGTCCTGCCATTCCTCCTCTCTGCTTACTTTTGATGGAAAGCAACAACAGGACTAACTGCAAAATGGCCTGAAAGCTCTGCAAGGGCTCCGACTAAACCCAGGCTCATCTCTTTACTGGTTTTAGACAACCAGAGTTTTCTCTGCACCAGACATCTACTCAGAGATTCCTGGAGCAGAAAGCACCATTTCATTTTTGGCTCTCTTAGTTTCAGCATCCAGATTGGGGAAATGCACAGCAATTTGTAAGGGTAGAAGCATGTCTCTGTGGAGCACTGACATTTTTGGGTAGGCTGGATAGCTGCAATGAAATCCAGGAGGCAGCGCAGTCAGTGGGTGGCCCCAGACAAATTTTAATGGGCTTTAGGATGAAGCCCAAGCATATCACGAAGAACAGCAGAATGAGCCTCCGGCTTAGCCAAATTTCTGAGCATGAGCTTAGCTGTTGAAATTAATGAGTCGTAAGTGTATGCCCGAGTGCTCTGCTGACCCTCACCTTAGCGCTGAATAACAAATGCTGTCCTGTGGAGCCCCCAGGAACCAAGGGGATAACACCATTTAAAACAGGAGATCATTTGGGTTTCCTAGTGACATAGCAGAACCAGGATTTGGCCCTTTTTGGAACAAGGAAATTTAAAATTATTATCAACTGCATCTGCTCCTGGCAGCATTTTATGTGATACAGGTTAATGGCTGGCTGGTAGGTAGGAGAACTTCCCGGCTCCGGCCGGCTAACAAGATTCTGGGTATTCTGCTCATTAGAAGGGTTATTTTCTCTAACCATATTCCTGTAGGAATGCATCTTTTAAGTCTCCTGCTGCATTATTTTGACATGACCTTCATATCTTTTCAGTCTGTATTTTCTGGAATTCTTTTTCTCTGTATATAAAGTGATATTGCTGGGTATGCTTTTTAGAACAAACCTTGATGGAAGATTAGGAAAAAAAAGCTAATACATCCCATGCCTTTATGATTTCAGGGTCGAAATAGATTTTAAGCGTTGATCTTTTTGCACTTGCTGATTAATCTATTTGACCAAGCAGCTGGTGTATCAGATCTAGCTGGCAGCACACAGAGCACATGAGGAAAACAAAGAAAATGTGAGATTAAACTAAGAAGAGACAAGAACAGCATTTTCTCCCTGCTCTGCATGAAGGCAGAAGATGCTCCGAGAGGATACAAATTCAGTTTTCTTATTGGAACCATGGCCTCTTTCCCCCATCAGATTATTCAAAGGTAAATTTGCTTTTCACTCTCTCAGACAGACCATTTTCCCCTCACTGGTATACTTATTTATTAGTAACATTATTTGTAAAATGCTAACTGCATTGCCTGCACTGTTATGATGTTATCTCTATGTGCTTCTGTGAGAATGTAACAATGTCATGAAGAAAAATGATGTAAAAATTATGTGGGTACATAAAATGGGATTGACAAAATGTAATAAATCACTGTTGGGCTGAAGAACAGAGCTGCATGTGTAATGAAATACTTGAGCATTACATCATCGTTTATGTAACATCTGGCACAGCCTTGTATTTCAGTGCTGCTTTGAATCAGGAGCATTTTTTCCTCTCAGGAAAGAGAAAAACAAGACACTAGATTTTGCACACAGAAAACTTGAGAAAATGGAGAAAAATGAAGCCCCCGAGATGCCTGTGTGAGGTTCCCCACAAGAAATGATGCCTATCTTGATTTAAAAAACATAACGTTGGAGCTGCCTACAAAATACTGCACATCCAAGAAGGATGTTTCAGCTTTACAAGGAAATGTACCTTGAAGGTGAGGGGGATGTTTTGGGATTGCATGGTTAATTTCTGAAAAGCAGAGCTTTTCTAATTTTCATCATTAGACATACGCTGCTGCCAGACTTCTAGCAAAAAATAAAACAAAACAAAAAAATCCCAATCACCCACAAAAGCACATACAAACAAACAAAAAGCCCCAAAGGGTGAGAATTATATGTTCTTGAGCATTTTTCCACATTTTTTTTTCAAAAAAGCATTTACCTCTGGGTGAATGGACTGGGTGAATGGCTTCTGCCCATCCCCATTGGGGAGGCTGTTGGGAAGAGCTCCTTGGGAAAACGGGCCGATCCTAAGGGATTGCAGAGCCGTGTGCCCTTGTCCTCTCCAGAAGAGCCTCTCTGAGGGCCTTGCTCTCCATCCCCATCCCTTGGCAGATGGGGCAGCCTGGGATGCAGGAGCAGGTCATCACAAGGGCTTGGCCCTCGTGAAAATTGCCTTTTTCTTTCTTCTGTTCATATTCTGCCATTGAAGGAGGAAGTAGGACAGATTGCCAAAGAAAATCACTGTTTGTTTAGCTCCTTTTCTGTTAATCAAATATCATGCAGATAAGCCACTCTTAACGTAATCGCTCTTCTCCCAGGGATTTTCATATGGTGTATTTATCTAGCAGCATAGGTCTGGCTGATACATAAATAGAGCTGGTTGTTACAGCTATTTCATTCCCCCTCCTATTTTCCTGAGCTGGTACAGCGTGTTAAATCCTGATATGCTTTCGAGTAAAGCATGATATAAGAGCTCAGTGTGTAAAAATGGAAATGATAAGGGAAAGTAGTGCCGTCCTGATACAATAGCTAGGATTCCAGAAGCCTGGTTTTGTGTAGGTATCCTGAGTGCTTTTGTCCTTTCCAAGTAATTTTTGGAGTTAGGGAAAAGTTTGTTTGCTTTTACTTCTAAATCAGTGGTGACTTCTATTGATTTTCGCTTTGGAGGAGAGTGGTGCTGTAGAGCATGAATGTCGCTACAAGCAGGACAGGATAAAATTGGCAAATGCAAAAGAGGGAGGCAATGGCCTTGTGATTAAAGTGCGAGATCTGGAGTCAGGATATCTTGTTCCTATTTCTGGTTTTCCTGCAGGTGACCTTGGGAAAAGAAACTATTACCAGGGCCAAAAGCCAGCCATGCACAGGGCTGCAATGACTCTCGTAGAGGCAGTAGAGGCAGCAATGGGATATTTTTAAGGGATATTTTTAAGGTTTCCAGCACCTGTAGGCTTTTGGATGAACACACTTTGCTCTTTCTTATAGAAGTGTCACAGCAGTCTGCAACTGCCCTAGGGATTTTCAAGATGAAGAAGAAAATTACTGACCTCTCATAAGCATCTCCCTGATGTTTCAGGTCTGGGATAATGCAGGTCACACAGGAGTGGCACTGGGCAGGAATGGGACAGTGAAGGGTTGAGGCCAAGCTCATCTTGGGGTGAAACTGGAGTTGTGATGGCTAGTGCTTTCCTTAAAAACTGCACCTTTCTCACTGGAGCAGTCCCAGCGGGCAGGTACCTTATGGATGTGCATGCCCTCTCAAAGAGACAGAGAGTGGAAAGGCAGCATTAGATGCTGGCTGTCTTGAAAGAACCTCCCACACGGGTAAAACAAGTTGCTGTGGCTCGAGGGACGTGCCCAGGCGTTTGCACTGAGGCAGCGGTAGACGCGGCCGCTCTGCAGGGGTGTCTGTAACGCTCCCGGTGAGACCTGCGCGCGCTCCGCTTTCGCTCTGTGTTTGCAGCTGGTATCCGCGCTCCTTGAGCTATGGCACAGTCACAATTTAGGCAGGATATTAGAAGCCTAAATTATCTCATGCTAATAAGGTTCTTTCAGTCCCCTGGAAAGGATCACTAAATACGAGCTGACAATGCAAGAATATCCGTGAGCATCAGAGAGAACTGTCTCGCAAGGAGAAAAGAAGGATTTTTAGTTAATGAAATATTGGCCTAATGGCAGGTGAGCTTTTGTAGGATTGCTGGTGCTTTCAGTGTCCACCGTGTCCCAGTGTGTGAAGAAACCTCACTGCATTCTAGGACCAACATACTATAGTCAAATAGTCAGACACCCAAAGAAAGACACACAGCTCTATCTCTCTCTCTCTGCACAAACCCCTCCTGCCAATGTTTGTAAATTTACTGTTTTCTGTGTTAGCTATAAGCTCCCATAGCAACCTCTCTCTCATTAAGTACTGCCTAAGGGTCTGAGCGGAGTGCGTCCTCCGGCACCTTCATCACTGGGAACCTGGCTTGGTCTCAGCCTGGTGCCCTCTCGTGCACTGCGGAGTCGCCAGGAGGACTGGCCCTTAGCAGTATTCTCATTTTTGTGGGAGCAAAGCTCTCTGGTTAGAGGCTGAGCTGTGTGGCAGTAAAAGCAAATGCAAGGACACATCTCTCTCTCTTGCTGTTCTTCTTTTGCCCGCAGCAACGGCAAATAAGCTAGGGCTTATAGCCTACTGCTGGAGGAGCTGTGGTTGTTTTTTGGTTTCTTAGAATAATTATCATTGGCATCTACTGAAAAACAGTTGAGATCCCTCCTTCTCAAGTAGACTCTCATACCCAAGTGGCTTGTTTGTTTTGTCCTTGGTGAAGGAGAGGATGCTGGTTTCCATCAATAATCTAGTTCAGCTGTTGGTACAATGGGTGGAGACTAGTCTATATAGTCATAAACCATGTAAGATTTAGAGCTTGGAAAGGTTTCTTATTGAGTCCTTTGGGGTACTGAGCAGGAAAGGACGACATCGCTCACATTCACTTACCTGATGACTTGGCTCAAATTAAGGGTGATTTTAGACTGAGATCAAGGCACCTCCAGGTGAGCAAACCTTAAACAGGAGCACCCTTGCCAAAGCCAATG
The DNA here is from genome assembly GCA_032273925.1 of Rhynchotus rufescens. Lineage (NCBI taxonomy): Eukaryota > Metazoa > Chordata > Aves > Tinamiformes > Tinamidae > Rhynchotus > Rhynchotus rufescens. The sequence goes on from JAVCKT010007588.1 coordinate 17,993, forward strand.
ACCGTGTCATAGCTCATGGGTCCACCAAGGAGCACTTGGGGTGACTCCACCCAGAAGAGAAGGGTTCCTGCACAGCACTCCAGCCTGGCACCCCCATCCTATGGGCAGTGGGACAATAGCCAATTTGGCTACAGTTCAGCAATTAAAGCTTTGAATAATGTTAATGAGTTAATTCCTCACCTAGGGAAAACATTTCCCTGCTGGTGTAATAGATAAAGGAACAATTATGGTTATAGGGAAAGAATCTTCTATGGAGTTGCCTAACAGTGTCATTCTGGATTTGTTTCTTTTGAGCTCTGACAGCTGTTTAGCATTATACAGATGTATGTATTGATAATATTTCCCATAATTTCTGCAGAAAAAAAGCTGCAGTTATTTCCCAGATCTCTATTTAAGTCAGCCAAGCCGTATTCAATTACCTATTTAAGCAGAAGGTTGGGCACAACCGAGGCCGGGCTGGGAGTTCTTCAGTAGCATCGCCTGGCGAAATCACAGATGGTTCCTGAGCCCTCTCTTGGAAGCCGCCTCCAGCAAGCTCAGCTCCCTGCCTCTGTTCCCCCCATTTTTGGGAGCTATAGGGGCAGGGGAAAGGGAAGGAGAGCTGAATCTCTCATTCAGATGAGAGATTCCCTGGCCTCTGCCCAGGCTCCCTGCTCCCGCTGCCTTGATAGCCTTAATGAGGACGCCCCTGGCAGGAGAAGGGTCAAAGGGAAGAGCTGCTCTTGTCATTTGGTGGGCTGAAAATTGCCACCAGTGCACAATGCTAGGTCTGTGGAAAATATTTTAAGAACTCATGATGCCTAGCATTATTCCTGCCTTGTTTCTTCCTAATGTTGGTTGATCATTGTGACCTTTACTAAAGCCACTGACCCTATTTTGATTTGTCCTTCTTTTGCCTTGAGCTGCTGATGTTCAGCTGACACATGCCAGGTTATTCCTGATTCACGCCAGCGCCATTATCTGCAAGCACTAAGCCAGGGATATGTAGTTTAATGTGTTTCTTTTTCCTTTGTTCTCCTCTGTTTGATGGTTCTCTTCCCATGTTCCTTCCCTCTGACTTCCAACAGAGGTTTCTTGCTTTATAAACAAGTGGATTGATTTCCAATATGGACTTTTACTTCCTTGAAAAAAGATCTCCTTGGGGGAAATTGGTAGTTCTGTCTGTATATATTTTCTTATTTGCATTTAGTTGGAGGGGTTTGGAACCAAGAGACAAGATTTACGTCAACAAATCCCTCTCCCTCTTATCCAATTTAGTTGTTTTAACATAATACAATCATTTTCTAAATCAAACTGATGGAGTGGTTCCTAAAGGCATTACACCAACTGTATATCTGGAATCATATTCGCCTTCTTTTATTGCATTAGCACCAGGCTTGAACTTTTCAAATTTGCATTGTGCTTTGCAGAAGTTCTCAGGATATTTGAAGCAGTTCATAGCTGGAATCTGGTGTGTTTTAAACCAGAGACGGTAGAGTGAATTATTTAATAAAGCTGGTGCAGAGGTGAACGTTTCCTTGCAGGGAATAAAGGGAAGCCGGAAAAAGAAAGCAAGGACCTTGCATTTGCTGGGTGGTTTTGGGGATATTGAACAGTGGGTGCTGTGTTACCGAATTGATTCTGACGTGCACCTCAATAGACTCTTTAAAGTGTTTTGCCGACCTCAGCGAGACTTTGGTGGACAGAAGGTGCCGCTCAGTACGAGGACGGGTCCGATGTGCAGCAAGGGGGGCTGCAGAGAGCTGCCCAGCGGGCGCACACACACGCAGCACCTGCAGCATCATCTGGCACCTCTCCAGCTTACGCTCTTGGCAAACAGGTCTCCTGTTATTTGAATATTGTCTTTCTTTTCCCCATGTTGCCAGATGGGCTGTAACTATCAGGCATCCTTCTTAAGATATGCTTATAATACTAATGAGAGGAATTTTCAAAGACACAGATGAGACCCTAGCTCTTATCTGTGCTCTTGACTATATTGTCCCCTGTTCTTACATATTTTGTTATTTCAATCTTATTTCTTGGCCAGCCAGAATAGGGGAGACTTTGGAACAACATTGTTAATGCAAGGAAACAAGTGATATATTAACCACAGAAAACAAACCCAAGAACATACAGTGAAGGTGTGAGGGGAGAAAAGAAAGCTTCAGTGGGAAAAGCACTGAATTCCCCAAGCTCAGTGCAGAGACCCTATTGCTACTGCTCAGGAGGGAGTCTGTGTGAAACCATCTCAGCATCTCTGCGTTTGGCACTTGGTTAAACCACAGTCCAGCAACTGCTCACACATTACTGAGGTCTGACCGTCAATTAGATCACAATGAAATTCCTGATTTGCTTATAACTGGATGTCTCAGGACACTTTTAAAAGATTATGAAAGTATCTGCTTCTAGCCTGATGTCACTTGATATCTCTGACCACCTTCCACAAGGTAGACCAGTTGCTACTGTTGGAAGCTGCATGCTCTTTGCAAGCACTTGCAGACAAGCAGAGGCAAGGGAGGTTGTTAAGATGGGTCATGGGGCCCAAGAAATCACCTTGAAAAGGACAAGTCAGTGGCAGGTGAATGATGGTTGCTGCTCCTGGTGTTCCCGGCTGCTCTTGGGCAGCGCCAGGATTGTGGATCTGACCTACTTCACAGACACTGTGCTTGTTTCCAATGCCCCAGCCCTCTCAAACATTACATTCAGCTGTTAGTTTAGCACCTAAAAAAACTAATGTCAGGATTATGAATAATGAACTGACTCAAAATAGCTGGCAGCTGACAAACATTCTCAGTTTTTAGCAAAGATCTTATGTTTGTAATAAATAAATAATAGTAATAAAATCCATTCTGAGCTCTGCACTCTTTTCCTGGAATAAGATGCTGACAGTAAAGTGCAAAACTCCGCTACCTGCGGATGGTACTTAGATGAACATCTGGGCCTCAATAGAGACTTGTCAGAAGCGGTGCAGGAGAAAAGAGCTCTAGCTCGTGAAAGGAGCTGCACATTGCTCTCACCCTTTCCCAGGGAAATGGAGGCTCTGTGTTTACACTTCACAAATACCCAGACAAGAGTGTTTGCAGGCCCCTGCATGTGCCACCCACCAATGGGCACCCCTGGCCAGGAGCCAGGGCTGGGGAGCCCCCATTGCTCCTCTCCGTTTGCCCTTGGGGCAAGGCCTTTCCCCAGGGAGAGGCGGCCATTCCCAATTACCCCCCCTCTCCCGCTACTCTAGCCACGGCTTTTGGTACTTTATATGCAGGCTGGATCCTGCCATGAGATGTGAGCCCATGTTCACCTGAAGGAGGAGAGGCCTCTGTGCTGGCCTGTGGCCGGGAAGACCACAAGGACAGGGTCCTCTGCTTGGATCCTATTGACGATAGGCATCAATATGGGTGCTTGGAGCCCACTGTTCGTTCCTCCCCTCTTATCCTGTCCAGTGCAGGCCACGTCTTCTCTTTGCAGCGAGGTCTGAGCATCCTGTATGCCCTTCCTGCAGAAAGGAGTTAATTCCTGTTAAATTCATACCCAGCACAACATATTTCTTGGAAGGCGAGAGGTTTGGGGAGTTCTTGAGGTGCATGATGTGAGGGAGGGCTTCCTGCTGACTGTGCGCTAAGTGTGGCTCAGCTGGCTGCTGAAACCCACCATTCGCAGAAGTTAATTGTTATTAAGAGTGTTTAAAGCCTCCTTTCAGCGCATGCCATTGACTGCCCACATGAGCAATTTTACTTACAGGCCAATCTTTCCTTTACTATCGATTATATTAGGAAAGAGATGAAAAATATGAAACCAGTGTTGCAGAGAATAGGTCAGTTTATTAAGTCTGCCTCTCCAAATTGGCTATTTTAAAATTCAATAGAAGAACATAAAAAGCAGATTTTAGTGAGGAAAAAAAGCCTTCATGTAGTTGGTTTCAAAGGTAGCATCTCTCTGCTTTGTATCGTTAGGCTTTTCATGAGAACCATGACGTGAAGTATGCTTGACCTCTTGCCAAATGATTATTAGTATATTTTTACCTCTGATAATCACATTTTGTCGCTATGTCAAACTGCAGCAAGTTATCATTATCTCCTGCATTTATTTCCACTTGCCATACCCTGCACTTTATTATGAATCTAGTATTTATCTGTATATTATCAAGCGGCTTTTAGATCAATACCCCAACGCGTGGTGCTTGAGGTGAATGCAACTGATAGAAACTGGAGGTGCTTACACAGCCACAATCTTGAGGAATTCCTCCCGCTTTGGGGATAGTCTGATATGGATGGGCTGCTCTCTCCGACTTGTGCGGCAGCGACCCAGAAGCAGGAGACACCAAATGATCCTGCAGGGCCTCATCTGACCGCAGATGGTGTTTGTCCCCATGTCCTGCTCATCAGCTCCTGCACCCTCTCTCCTTTCCCTCTTCACCCCTCGAGATCAAGGTGAATTCCTCGTGTGGCCAGAAGTCCGGGTGAGGATCACAGCCCGGATATGTGAGGCTGGCTACAGGCTCACAGCAGGAAGACCGTCCTTGCCCCTGGAGGGGAGGGATAGTGAAAGGCTGGACCATTCCCCCAGTGCCCAGTGGCATGGATGGGCAGACAGGAACAACCCCTGCCTGCTCCTCCTCCCCTCAGAGCCATATCCTGGGACTGGATCCTCTGGAATTGCACCCACTTATTAAGAGCACTTTGATAGCAAAATGGCCCAAACTGACTGCACAATCCCAGGACAGGTCATGGTGAAGCTAAATAGGAAAACGACAGCTTTCTTGCCCTGCCATATGATACCTCCTTGTTTGCAGAAGAAAGCAGCATTGGTTTCCTTCCAGCACCACTGCACGGCTCATTTGTATCTAACTGTTGTCTCCTCTCCCCCCAGGTGTGTTTCAACCCTAAATCCATTTTTAAAAGGTAATAATATTCTACTAACAGAACTGATTCATCAGTGTATCTGCTGGAGGATGACTAAAATGCAGAGATTAGGAAAAGCAACATTTGTACGCAACACTTTGCTAATGGTCTGTGTAGCACAAATGGCAGGCCAGATTTATGCCTGTCTGAGAACTTGCTAATCGTTGCATGTGCAATAAGCCTGGGTCACCAGTGCATGGGTATGGTGGGAATGTGTCCTCTGGTTCTTTGCTCCCCAGCCCCAAATTCCTGTGTTCAAAGTCCTCATTTTTACACAGTGGGCAACATCCTCTGCTGACTTACGCTGAAATGTCACCTCTAATGTCAGTGGCTTTTAACTCAATAGTTAAATCTGCCCCAGGAAATCAGCAGCGAACTGTCCTAACTCGATTTCCCTAACCTGGGGACCTCGTTCACCGCTGCCTTCCCAGCACACAGATTTTCAGATGTCCTTGTTCCTTTAATGCAGTTATGAAACAAAGCTGTTTTGTATAACCTTACAGATCTGCTGACGGCGTGGAGAAGAAACCCAACGCGAGCCAAATTTTGTCATTCCTTTTCTGGTCAGAAATTAATTTACCAGCAGAGGGCTCTCTCATTATGATTTTTTTTTTTTTAATATTTTTTTCCTTCCCAAGGTTACCAGGAGGTTTAAAGAAGCAGGACACGAGCTGTACGAGGCTGCCCTGTTCCCGGGTGCACTGGGCAGGTAGGACTGAGCTCGGCTGAACGTGCAGCTCGAGGCTTCAGCCCTTGGTCCTTGGCAGGGGAGGAGAGACCTGGTGCCCGTCACCATGCAGGGCTGCTCTGGCTGGAGCGGATCCCGTGCGAGGGTCCCGCATGGTCTCAGCTTTGCTCGAGGGCACGGGAGAGCTCCCGTGGTCGCTGCTGGGATCCAGGCAGCGACTGTGGAACACGCAGCAAGGCAGCTCCCTCCTTCCCCGCCACGGGCTTCCGTGGGGAACCAAGCTGCGATGCAGCTGTTGCCATCCTGTAATTTAAATACTTCTACCCGCCAATAAAGTTTATAGTGAAATGAATGCAAACATGCGGGCACACATATGGGAATGTGATTCTGAATCATCCTCGGAGTGCACTTGGAAATAATATGTATGAGTTTTCTATATGAAAGGGGCATCTGCTTTATGGCTTGCGAATTGCAGCGATTTTTCTAGTGGTGGAAGGTGGGACATTTGTTATTTCAAATGAGTTCTTTAAAATACAGAGTAGAAATAAAATCAAGAGCAGAAGTACATTTTCAGAGAGCTTGCCTAGATTGCAGTATTCATTGTTTTCATGTTCACGGTAAAGAGAGTCTTCCAGTTCCAGTCTTTTTATTCTTTTTTTAACAACAGGAATTTATGGTATTGGTTAAACTGCCATCGGAGGGGAAAAAAAATCTATTTTATGATGTTTATTTATGAAATGTGAAAAACAATGAAACTTACTGGCTTGCTTTTTAACATTATAACTCGCTGTAGTAATTTCAGAGCTTGCACTATGACCTCAGCTATATATATTTAAATATATTTACATTCTATATATATTATTACATAATAATATATTATATATGTATATATTTAAAAGTTCTGTCAATGGACAAGGAGAAATGCCCTGAACTCTTGGGGGTCATAGCTGGTCCTTGAAAGGCTGCTAGCTAATGGTGAGTGTGGGAGCTTCCCTGGACTTCTCTACTGCTGTAGGTGAGAGCATCATCATTATCACTGGGCCACTTCATGCTTTCAAGATGCGTGTGAGGGAGATAGTAGCTCTGTTTTCATAGAGAGAGACTGAGTCACAAAACAGACTATGTAACTTATCCCCAGGAAGTTTGTGCCTGGGCCGAACTCATGTCTTTAATGTCCCTAAACAGTGCTCGAGCCACCAGGCTGAATGTCTATGTGGTGCCAAAAACATGATACTGAAAACTTCTATAGCCTATATAATCATTGCTGTTGTTGGGAAGCACTGCCCTTCCATGCCAATATGATCAAAATAATAAAGTCTCCTAGCCTTAAGATTTCTTCATCATTCCTTGGCACTTCCTGACTTACTGGGTGTACCCCGTACCACAAACACTGCGTTCCTGCAATAAAATGCTCTTCCCTCCTCCAAGGAGAGGGGAACTGAAGGGCGACAGGCCTGTGCAAACAAACTGCTATCACCTTCGCAACAGGCACAACGGGTTCCCACTCAGCAGGAAGGCCACAGCTCACCTGGGGTGAAATCAGGTTGCTTTGAGCCCTTAAACAGGCTAAACTGGAGCCCCTGCAGTGCCGTGGTCCTCGGTGCCAGGTGGGTTTATCCACCCTGAGCAAGTCACCCCAGGCGGCATCGCAGAGCACGGGTGGCTGCCGGGGCAGCCGGCCTCCCTTATCCAGTCGCTGTGTGGCAACCCAGTAGTGATAAGCACAGTGTTTACTGGAAAGGCAGCAAGGTCAAACTGGAGGTGCTGGGGCCAGATTCATCCTTAGGAGACCTCCGCCGAGGCCAGGTGATCTTGGCCGGGGCTGGATGTGGCGCTTTCTGCTCGGCGACTCGCAGCTGCAACGCAGCCATTGCAAGCAAAGTCCCCCTTCCCACCACCAGCGGTGACTGTTGCTGACATCAAGCGTATCCCTTCTCTGCTTTCACTAAATGACACGCTCTGTCTCTTACTCGAAGCTAGAGAGCACTTTGTGCTGTTTTGCTTGGGTAGCTGACACAGATGGTACCCCACAGATCCTCGGTAACTGCCGTCAACTTGTTTTTCCACTTCTCAAAGTATTTCATGTCCTTTGCTCATTCTACCAAACACAGATCTGGGGGTCTCTCCTTTTCTGTTTCCCTCCTAATCCAAAACAAGGTTTTCAATGAGAATGGAGATCTGTTTCTTTTTCCTTAAGCTGAAGACCATAATTCAAGAGTAAAGCAAACTTATAATGAGAAGAACAGTCCTTAACAAATGAAAATAATAATTTCCTTTAGTTTAGTGATAGCTAATCCTTGAGTATCCTGTTAACAGGCCTCTGCTGAAGTGTTAGATCTGAACTGCTCTCGTGCAGGTGAGCTGATTATCCAGCATTTCTCTGAGCAGTTCCATCTGGGCCTGATGCTTTGGGCTTTCTGCACTGGTAATAAAGGTGGTAATAATGGTGGGTGCTGCACTGGCACATGTATCCCTGGCTTGTGAGTGCCGAGGTGGCTGCAATTCCAAATCCTTGGTTTTGGGAAGAAGTAAATTGTCAAGGACAGGGATACAGAGACCTCCCCAACTCATTCTTCAGGGCACCATGGCTGCTCCAGGCAGGACACTGCTCCCCAGCAGTTCCCCAGGTCCATGGCAGCTGTCTGGAGATTGTGGTGTGTGCCCATGGTGCCAGAGCGACTGCTGTTACCACAGCTGGCCCAGCCTGGCACGAAAACAGCGAGTGCAAATGCTCTTGGCACAAACCTGCTTTCCTCAGTGTCCCTTCTCTTCAGAAACTGCACTGCAAGCAGCACCCAACCACCACAGCTCTTAAAATATTGATCGCACCATGAGCTTCCAACCTTGTTTCCCAGAGCAAGAGCCCACGGAGCGAAATCAGCAGGGCAGTGTGTCCCTCGCGTGTCCCGGCGTATCGTTCACGTGGGCCGGGCAGTAAAGACCACGCGGAGCGAGATAACCAAAGGGCACGGGAAGCTGAGAGCGATGTGATTAATTACGTTGGCTGCTTAACAGCTAAATGTTATGATGCTTATTAAATAAGGTTAGAAACCGGGCCCTGGTGATTTAGCTGCCAGATCCGCAGCCTGCCTGAGTTTGTGTAGCTGCACACCAACTAAGACTGTGTGGCTAATTTTATGCCAGTCCTAGATTAGCTATAAATCTGGTGCAGACAGTAAAGGAAGGGACATCATGGTTTTGTGGACCCGTGGGTTGAAGAATGAATGACAGTTGTCAGGTCAGAAATCTTGGAGATGGCAATGTCACCATGTAATCTGCTAAAACAAAATTCAGGATCAGTGCATGTAAGCAGATAGAGTTGACATCTTTGAATGAATGGAGCTTAGACGTCAGGCTAATCTCCCTCAGGCACATCTACTCCGTATTCTGTAGTGGATTTTAAGTGACTGTGCACTGTCAAGGTGCTGCTCCTGCCAATGGAGAAAAGAACAAGTCCATTCAGGTGATACCAGCCTTAACCAAATAGTGATAGATGAAGACAAAGTCCAAGTATGCATGTCATTTGTAGAGAGGTCACTGAATAAAAAGTCAAGCCTAGTCAGAATGTCTCCATAGATCTCACCCTGGCTGCAATCTCATTTTAACAGGCTTGTTGGGAAATAAGATGTGTGCTTTGGATGTTTCATTCAGCTAATATTAGTCTTTGTTCTGGCATTTACAATGTCTTAAAGGAAAATTCCAGTGATTTTTCAAAATTCTAGCCTGTTATTGAAAGCAGTGGAATTGGCTTTAGAAAAAAAAAAAAAAAAGAATGTTGCATTTATAAGACCAATCAGTCAAAGAAAGAAAGGAGAAAACCCAACAATCCAGGACAGCAAATGGTGATAAAGATCCCAGATAAAGTCACTTTTCTCAGCTGGCAGCAGGTCTGATGAACTGAAATAGAAAGTCCTTCTCATTGATTTCAATGGGAAAAGTAATTGACTTTGAACTCTTCGAATAAGTTGCAATCTGTATTTAATTTCTTGTCCAAGCAAGAGAATGTCATTTTGTTTTTCTTGTGACTCCAATAAGCTTTAATGTCAGCTGTACAGCTGAATCCCTTGCACCAGGCTCTGTATTTACCCCTGATGTCATTGTGCCTAGGACTGAAACAAAAAATCAACCTTTCATCTCCATTGCTTAAAGGATCAGGTATAATACCACATTTATTATTTCCAAATCTCTCTTGCCCATACATGCACAATTGGAGAAGACTAATGAAAGGAAAGGCAGAGAAAGTGTAAAGACCACAATTTAACTTTTAGACATTAATATAGTTTGTTAACTTGGAATATTCTTACACTTCCAGCAAGCATGTGCTGTTTTGCCTTCAACTGCTTGAGTGGAGATTCAGCACTCCTGGCTGTCAAGGTCACAGATCCAAACTGCTGATATTTTTGCAGGGCCAAATTTCCTTCTGAATAACATGGTCATCTGCCCTCAGCAATTGCAAGCATGCATCCTACATGTGAGTGATCCTCCCGGCTGTCCAGAGGGGAATTTGGCCAGGATCAGTCAGGTTGAGATTCTATTATTCCCATGTGGAGGCAATGGAGAAATACTTGGATCTGTGCACCATGTTTTGCTTGTTCTTGTATGAAATGTGACTTGATCTTACATGTGCACTTGCTGTTTCCATTACTGGGCACATAGAAGTCATCCATAGAAAGCTCTATCATCTTCATTAGTTATCACACTGGCTTGCTTAGCCGAAGATTGCTTAGAGGAGAAAACACTTTGGATAGTTAAACTCTAATGATTTACACTGTCATTTTGAGGACATTACACTTTCAATCACAAATACAAACAAGAGAGATATTAGAAAGTTCATCCAGAAAGATGTCTTTATGGAGAAATGATGAGTCTTAGTAAAGGCTCTGGTATAGCCCTGTGCAGTGGAAAGGCAGTGCAAGTTGCATGTGAATCTATCCTCTAAAAATCCAGGAAGCTGCAAACAGACCGTCATCTGAAGGAGGATTGAGACTCAGCCTTTCTTCTGAAGATTAAAGTGAGCACCACAGTCCTGAGTTTTTTAAATGTTCCAGCAGGGACAAACTGTGAGTTTGAGGAGTGGAACAGGAGACCTTTCTGTGTCTGGATTCCCTGCAAGGTGCATTTTATGTAGGAAAAATCATTCCCTCCATGCTCAAAGTTTCAGAATAATAAGAGCCTAAGGAAAACTGAAGTGGCCGATAAAACTATTTTAAAATGATGCCTCACTATTTTTAAGTGCCTTTCCTTTCAGAGAAAGAAAAAGAAGAAAAGTTATTCAAATACATCTGTTTTCCAAGAGAATGTTACTCTTTACCTTTCTATGTTCAAAGTAAGGAATCAAAAGGATAATCTTTCCTAGGATTCTAGTTTTGATGATGTTGTTTAACAAGTAGGATGGAATATCTCACAGAAAAAAAGACAGGCAGAAGAGTTGCTTTACAACAGCTCATAACATGGGGCTAGTGCATTCAGATGAACTTAGTCCCTGCCCTGATCAAGGCTGCAGTAGTATCTGGGATGCAGGTCTTCAAGTCTGAACTTCACATGGACCAATATTCCGTGCTGTTCTTTGCTGCATTTATCTTTCTCTTGTTTTTCATGACAATGGACAAACACACAGATTTGCTCTGCTTAGATTGACTTCTGATACCTTCCTCATACTAGGGAATTCTTCTAACAGTGGTGTGCTGACTTCTAGTCTTGGTTTTTATCATTTGCTTCCTGGTTCATACACTCTTGTTTTAATGCCAGCTGTAATTTTAACCTACTTAATTTTGTCATCGTGTTTACTCAAAACCCATTTTGTCTATTTTTGTGGGCTAACACTTTAAGAGCTTATTTCTCATGGTGCCATTGAAGGTTTCACAAGCCACTTTGTACCAAACTCTGTTATGGGTTAATGGAATTTTCCTTCTTCCTAATTACTGACTTCCCTTTCTGGGGTTTATTTATCTTTTGGTACCATAAGCTGCCACAGTCTGTTTTGTTTGAGAACATGATTCTTATCCCCAACCATGACAACAATTTTGCTATCAATATTATAATCACATGAAGGTCACAGCAAAAAGGTCAATCTGAAAAGTCACAGAGCTCATCCACCATAAAGGTCAAGCTTGTATGTACTGCACTGGATTGACTATGTGCAGCACTGGTCTTTTTAAGGCTCAGAATTACCTGTTTGAAAATAAATGAGCAATGAACTAAACTCAGAGGTCATTTTTGGTCACAAGAGTGATGTACCTGAGATTGTTTCTGACCCCATTTTACTTAGTCTGCCTGTCATTGTGGCATTGCAAAACAAACCTGAAACCTTTGCTCCAGACCTCAATGTGAATCCAGACCCAGCCTTCCTGGTAAGCAGGTTGGATGTAAGTAACCCTCTCTTCCACAGTGAAAGTGGCCTTTCTGACTCATCATATAAAGAGTTCACGTGAGTTCATATGAAGAACTAACTAGTCCTGTAAATGGTTCCCCAGGCACTGCGTGTAACAGACAACAGGCACCACGTAGGTTTTACTATAATTTTCTAGTGCAGAAAGAAGATCTTGCCTGAAGCTTTTGATGCAGGTGGCTGTAGCCCATTGCTTTGATAACATGTGGATGATGCTAGTGAGCCATGGTTTTAGTCCTTCACAGCAGGAAAAGACAAAGCTGTAGAAAAGTCTGCCCACATATTACTCTGCTAGACTGACATATGCTGTTCCTTGAGGTCTAACCTCTTTTTTATCTTCTTCACTACATATTCAGGAGACCGTTTCTTTTTATGGCTCACACGTTACAGTCACAGTGTTTCAGCACTTCGGCGTCTGAGCTGCATTTATCCTCCGAACCTACCACGAGCAAGGGAGCACATTTATCCTTATGGTTTCAAAGCATGAAGAATTGCCAGAAAGATATTAAGTGACCCACATTTTCTCCTTATTTCTGCCTCTGAGGAAGCCTGGTCAGAGGCAGCAAGCAGCAGCAAGAGCCTTGGTGGTGTTTTGACCCATAAAATATCACCATGTCTGACAGGAGCTAGGGATAAGAAAGTCCCATAACTCAATGTAGTTTCAGCCTGCTGTTTACCTAAGTAATTTGCTTTTGGTAATCGTGCTGGAGGCTGCTGGGCTTCCTGGTCCCTTTGAAGGCGACCATGGGTCACTGAGTGGGTGACAGGGCTGGAGCCAAGGCTGAGCATTCCGGCCCGGCCTAGTCACGCTTGCTGCTGCTGGGATACCTCCTGGCAAGAAACTGCCGAGTAAATGCGGGATCTTCCCTTTGAAACAACTTTCTTATGCTGAGAAGTTCCTTTGAGAGTGTTTATTAGATTGTTGCTTTCCCAGAAGTGTTAATGGAGCTGTGAGTGGCTGTGCAGATCTGTGTGGACAAGGGAGCTTCTCCCGTGTGCCTTCCTTGGTGTGTGAGGCCTGTGTCGTCCCTAACCGAGGTGCACGTGGCTTTGGTCCCGAGTGATTATCAGCTGCTTAGTATTTCCCTCAGCTCTCCCGTTAGGTAATGTGAAGAGGCCTCCAGGAATATGAAATTGCCTACAATGATTTATTTGTTCCTGCACATCCTGTGGGTTTGTGAAGGTCGCATGCGAGGACCTTTTGTCTCCTGGATAGGGAGGAGGCAGCGTGGCACCCTCAGAGCCGGCATGTCTAGTGCTGTATCTCTCTAATCGCGGGGAGTGTTGGTGCAGTCCTTGTTTCCTGGCCCACAGACACTTGCTGTCTGCCCTGAGTCCTCCGAGGCAGTGTCCTTCCCACTCGTGTCCCCATTGGCACGCACAGACTCCATGACAGAGGTGTCTTGCTCTGCCTCCGTGACCTGCACTGGCAAATTCGGGGGCTGCATCTCCCAGTGTGGCAGCAGAATGGCACCCTGCAAGGCTCCCTCTGTGATAAGGCTCATCAGTCATCTCAGGATGAATTTCCCCATCTACGCAAAGTGAGGAACGATATTTATGCTCTTTTACTGATGCCTTTAACTTTTAGATAGAAGGGAACAAAATTTGGTTTTATAGAGCACCTCTTGCACTTGCCTATTCCAAAGCACCTTTGAAAAGCAGTTAAGGCAGGATATAGTGCTGGTAATATCGAGACTGTAGGCAAACGTGGCAGGCTGAACTGCACCATATATCACTGCACCCACTGCTGCTGGGTTTGATGCACACACCGTTTGATCTTTCTTAATAGCTATTCCGTAGCTGCCCTTGATTCTGACCGACCAAAGCTGTGCTATTAAATCTGTGCCTCAGTACTTTTTTTTTAAAAAATGTCTTTTTAAAGAAATTTAGCACTTGTAAAAGTTGCCAGATTAAGGTATCCTTATGTAATATGCATTTTTTTTTTCCTTAATGCAATGCCGAGACATTCAAAGTTTCTGAGGGCTTGCAAGCAGCAGCGAATCAGCAGCTAAACTTCTCCAAGCTTCATCTGTCAGGAGGACTTTTCTGGGAAGCACGGCCTGATTTGCCATCCTTTCCTTGTAAACAGTGTTATTCCCAGCGACGAAGACATGGGCTTTTTCCTTGCATGCTATCGCTTTCAAAAATAGGTGACGAGCCTTTCCTGGCCGACAGGTTTATTTACCTGTAAAATAGTGCGGATGTCGCGTGCACGGCCCGGCTCTCGGGGCTGTTTGTGGTGCAGCGGGAGCCTGCGGCGCCCTTGGGAGCCGGAGCCGGCGGCCCGGCCCTCCGGAGATGTTGACACTGAGCACAGAAGACTGGGCAGCAACCCGTGTCCTGGAGCTGCCTGAACCAGCCATCCTCAGGATAAGCAAACAGAGTTTGACCCAGCATTTTAACCCCTTTGGAGCCTCAGATGAGCCCACGGTACCTTCTCATCAAGTGGGAACCAGGGCTGCAGCAGCTAAATAAAGCTTTGTAATGTTCTTCTTGCAGAAATCCTGGCATAGGGGAGTATTAACAGCCCCCCACTGCTAACCACGCTGCTCCATACCAGGCCGTGGCTCTTGGGATTGCTTGTTTTCAGTCCTCCCAGGCCTGGCTTTAAACCAAAGCAATACACTGTTATTTCTGTATCCCAGAACCTTCCCTTTGGTCTTCATTAATGATTAATGATTATTTCTGTCACTTTCAAGCTGGCTCTGTAAAAATGTACGTATAATTGACCAAATCCCCTCTCTTTTGCTCTTAGGCAACATTATTGATGTCAAGTGAGAACAAAATCCCACTGAAGTGTAAGTAAGAGCCCTATTTGACTCAAAGGGTACATTGTATTAAAAGCTTTCTAGCCCTATTACAGGTTGTAAAGAATATTTTTACTAGAAGAAATAGTGAGCTCATTAAATGGGGTATCTTACCCTGAAAAACTACGAAGAGGACACATAATAGCTACAGTTGAAAGAAAAAATAATTAAGAATTATTTTTTAAAAAACCCACATATTTAGGGATGTTGTAAAATGGGAAGCACTGTATTTCATCACAAACCATTAATGGTTAAATTCTTCTCCCAGCTAGACTGACATAAATCAGAGTTGCCCTACTGACTTTAATAGAGTTATGTTGAAATTGCACTGGTGTAGCCAGCTCATTTTGGCCCTACAAACTTGTCTTTCATCATTGTAGATCTTATCCTAAGCCTGTGGAACCTCTTGGGAATCTTCGTATACAGATAATGCAATTTGGATCAGTCTGTATATGTTCAACATGAATCATAATTAGCTCAATTTGGTATTTATACGGCCTGTAATATGCAAGAGACCCATACGAGCCAATTGAAGTGCTGCTCTTGTTGCTTAGGAATGGGAATAGAACCATAAAGTCTTTTACTTTGTCCACCTAATTACAGTCTGAGAGTGACCAGTTCAAGTAAATTACCAAACCGGAGCATGCCTGGAGCACCCACCTAATGCCAATGTCCGCTTCGTAGGGCCACGTCCCCAGAGAAGTGGCTCTCCTCTTCTGCTTCTTTCGAGTCTTGCCTGTTCGTAACACTGATCTTGCAACGCTGGTGTCACTAGCCTTTCGCTGATTGCCTTTAATACTTTGTATGCTAGGGGAATAGCATTATCTTGCCTACCACATTTCTATAGTCATGCCCTGTGCACGTAGCAGGGAATGAATCCAGAGTCTAGAAGTCTGATTCTGATCTCATTTGCATTGGAGTTGCATCCATTCAATCTGATAAACTTTCTGAAATTATTCCTGATTTATATCAATTTATTCTTAATTTATAGCAATGCAGGATAAGTACAAGGCTAAGATCTGCTGTAATTTCATGCATCTGCGTGGACTAACTTTGTTCATATTGAGGATGAAAGGTTCCGTTGATTAATGTATATATATATATTTACATCATGATTCTTTCAAATGGCTGATCATGTTCAAATGCATACTTTTCTTCTGAGTTCATCAAGGAATGTCTGGAGATGTTTTGCCGGTGTCAAGGGCATCAAAATTTATCACAATGTATTCCTTACCTGAAAGTAAAACAACAGATAACCAAAACACAGGCATCCCTTTTGCAAAGTCCTCCTGCTATAGGAAATGACTGCAAGCTTCAGTATTGAAGAAAAGAAAACATATGTTGATTTGCATAAAGAGAAGAAGCCTATTACTCTTCATATTAGAAATAAGCAGATGAGGGGAAAGGATGCTTTTGTATCAATATCATATAAAGGGTAATGCAATTGGAAATAGATTCATGATTTATTGTCCATCCGGCAGCACACTTAAGTATATGGGAAAATTGGCTTTCAATATATACAGGAGCTGCTTACATAGCATGACTAAAGAAAGACCCTGTGAATATGAAAGGTCCCAGATGAATGAGGCCTGAAATGGAAAACCTCTATTGCTAAAGCAGCCTGGATTGTATGGCTTTCATGTGCACTGCCAGTAATTTGCCAACATTTACATTTGATCTTTGGCTAGCAGAAACTTTGATTTAGGAGGCTGTAAAGGCACCTTTCTCCACCTGCCATCTAAACCGATAAAAATCATTATGCTGCGACGGTCTCTTTTTCTAGGTGTCAGCCTGGAAAGCCATTATCCTGGCAACGCAGAGAAACTTCGTGTAAATCCCATATAAGGTTCCACATCACTTCCTACATCTGAGAAAATATAATACACATCTCTCAGCCGCAGGAGAATGGTTTCACTATAGTGAGGAGGAGCGTGCTCTAAATCACTCACAAGCAGGGGAGTACTGGATAACCAGGGAGGGCTGCAAGCTCGGGCATAGCCATGCCGTGCAGAGCGGTCTTACTGCACCAAGCAGAGCCTTGCCGTGACTGTGGGGTAAAGAGGGCTGAGCCCCAGCAAGGCTCTTCCACAGCTGTTCTGGGGCCTCAGCACCGTGGGTGTCCTGAGGGTTGACCTCTCCCAGTTGAGGATGGATGAGAAAATGCAGCAGGACCAAATTCACTATTTTGTGTCATCTCGGCATAGCCGCAATGTCTCTACTGAGGTCAGTGCCCAGGGAGCCTGAGTGTGATACTTTAATGATACTTTTTCTTCCACTGGGAAATGCAGAGTCACCAAAACTGAATGTTCAGGGACAGAAACTTTGGCGGGTTGTATATATATATATTTTTTTCTGTTTTAGTCGTGCATTTCTTTTCTCCAGAGAAAAACAGCAGTGCAGCAAGAGCTTGGGTCACTCAGCTGGAATGCAGATGATCCAGTTTTGTACTCACATCTCTGAGCATCCAACAGCGGGATCCAGGACGTCACACAAGGAGGAAGCTCCAGTGGGCATCTGGCAGACAGGAACAACCTTCTGGTTGGAGAAAAGTGGAGCACAGGCTTGGAACTAACTCTTCCAATTCCAAGAGAATGGCCACAGATTACGGACAGGCTTTTCTAATCCTCTCTCTTTCGCTAGTGTAGATGCCAACCAGCTTCTCGACAGTTTGGTTCTTGTGGCTTAGGACAGAAAAACAGCTGCAGTCTTGAAAAGCTGCACATGACTGGAAAACCTCGGTTTGGAACTGAATTTGATACATTACCAGGCTGTTCAAGATGTGGTCCTGCTATATCTGTGCGTGAAATGGAAGAACAGAACTTAGTCCATAAAGTACATGTGTTCTTTGGGAGACCTGAGCTCGTAACTGGTGTGCATTGCAATTTCTTTTCCATCTTAATATTCTTAATCTTAATATTCTAGGCATGGCCCAGAACTGTATCTGTTTCTTAAATCTCTCCAGTTAATGAAATGGCCAAATACAATCGCCTGGCAATAGAATTGCACTTCAGCAATACAAACAAAAAGACCCTAATTTACATTTGTGCCAATACCATTAATGTAAATTGGTTATTAGCTATTTATGCTAAAAAGCTGTAATACAAAACATAAAGGTACTTTTATTAACTGCATTTTGCCCCGTGAAATCCGTGCTAGAAGGCACGCTTTGCAATCAGAGATTTTCTTTTCTCAGGCAATATGGCATTTGCTCTACCTAATTAACATATTTATAAACAAATTACTACCCCCTTTTCTGCACTTTGCATTTTATAACACAGCACAACTATGAAGTTAATAGGACAGCCGTATGCAATGCTTTTATAATTCAATCGCAATGTTGGATTGTTCTTTATCCTATCCTTCTCGTGTATATGTAGGGAGGGGTAATTAAAGAAAAAATGGCATTTACAAACAATCATAATGCAGGAATAACAAGGAGGGAAATAGGTTTCAATCACTGCTTTTTAATAGGGATGTGGGAATGGGTGAGGATATCAGGAATATAGAGTTACTCCTGGTCTGTTCTTCTGTTTTTAGTTTCATCCTGAATCTGGGAGAGTATTTTCTAGTGTGCACGGATCAGGCTTTTCCCTCATGTGATGCCCCAGTCCCTGTGGTGATGGAAGGGAGAGCAATTAGTGCCTCCATCACATTCTGCTAGTGGTGCCAGCAAGGAAAGGCAAGTTACCAATCTAGGTAGAATCCAAAAAGATGCAGCACCTTGATGTGCACCATGCTCAGACCTTTTGTTGTGGCCATTTTTAGGTGGATGGAGCATTTGGAAAGGCTCCTGCCCGTGCTGGCTGGACGGGGCTTGCAGGAGACCTGTGACATGGTGCATATCACATACGGAGGGTGACCTCCTTGATTTCTATGCCACAGTTACTTCAATACAAGGACTTTCGTGCTTCCCCACTTGGTTACTCACCCTGTTGATGCCTGGCCTCTCTTCCCAGGACCTTCCTGTCCTCTTTGGTACCATCCCACACCAGCCCATCCCACCCTGGTCCCCCCTGAGCCTCTCTGCAGCAGTTCCTCACATGCAGTGTCCCCTGCCCCACCAGGCAGGCGTACAGGGAATGATAAGAAAGGGGGAGAAGCAAGGCAGCCAGAATGAAGAGACATAGGGTGAGAAATGATATACGGTTTGGGAAGAAGTCATGAGGTACAGGTACTGGCAGAGGGAAAGTGCCTGGGTGAAAGCCAGTGGAGATGTGAAATGCTGCATGAGTTGCTCAGACCAAGATGCCACCAAGGCTTTCTTTGGGCAGCAGTGCCAGCTCAGCCCTGTCTTCCTTCTCTGCCAGTCCCAGCTCCCCCAGCTAGCAGTGCAGAATGACAGCTTTAGGCTAGGGTAGGTCACAGAAGCCATCCCCTAGAACAGCCCAAAATAACTGATCAGTTGCTCGTAATTCAGATTAGTTTCCCAATGGAGTTGTGTCCACCCCAACCAGCTGCATTGGCTGCAGTTGTGCACTCACCAAAGGACTGTGGGAAGGCTGGAATAAGCAGTGCAAGAAGGAAGGGAAGGAAGAGGAAGAGGTAGTGGGGGCTGGCACTATAGCAGAAGAAGCAAGGACCTGCAGTCTTAAAGTCAGGCCGAATTGACCTCTACGGCCCACTGAAGAGTCATGAGTCTCAGTGAGAGAGAAGCTGTGTCTCTGTGGGACCTGAACTACCACTGACATTGCAAAGTTAGGGCTCAATATGGGATGAGCTGTCCAGGCACGCTTACAAAATGTTTCCAGACGGCCATGCAAGGAAGCTCCACGCTCAACAACTGCGCTCCCTGAATGTCATCTCCTCAGTGTGGCAGCAGCTCCAAAATGTTCTGGACCCAAGGAGCAATTCGGAGCAAACAAAAGATCTTGAGATATGATTAGGGGTTGCTAGATGAGCCTGTCACTGTCACTTGTTTCTTTCACAGGTTGCACTTCCACACCCCCAAAACACAATTCTGGTTTGGCTTCACTTCCTTGCAGGTGCTGTTCAGCCAGATCTTCAGACACCTTTCTGCTGATATAGAAGAGCTCACAATAACACATTTTGAATTTCCCTTGGGGAAGGCAAGATTGAGAGAGATGAAAGATATGTGCTTTTGCTTTTCCAGAAATTAAAAGAATTTTAAATTCAAAAGAAAGCTGTAATGTTCTTAACAGTAACTGTGAATTTGGAGGCCCTTTATGCTATTTCTTATTTTGGTAAAGAGCACAGATTTCTTCTGAAGAATGAAAATAACTTCAATTTAATGAATTCACGTGGTTGAGTGGAATTTCAATCTTTCATTTTGGTGTTAAAAGTTAGCATTAAATGATATTCTTAGATTTTAGTGCCATCTAACCCAGTAATGTCTTATCTCTAACAGTCTGTTGTTAGTTATTTTAAGGCAAATCAGCTAATTTGGAAAAGAGGGAGGTAAGTGTATCTTCTGTGCAAAGAGATTTATAAAATTATGGGCAAACAGTTATTTTCATCTAGCTTCTGCACACAGGGGTATTTTAACCCCAAGAGCAATGGTGTTTTTCATGCTATCACTTTGGAAGGCTGCATAAGAGAACCTGCCTGTGTACCATATATCAATGACAAAAACTACCCTGGTGCTCCAGCTAGCTCAGTGAGAAAGCATAAACGGAGCACTAGACTACACTGCCTTGTGGAGCTCCGTTAGAAGCTCTTTGGTTCTTTTCATTCAGAGCCTCTGCACCGTTGCTGCCGAGGTCGTTCTTAGAGGGTTGTTGTTGGTAGCTTCAAAGGGAGTGCCATGCTGCCCTCCGACCGGCTGGTTGGGAGTCATAACACTGGTGACTCCAGCTGCAGGGCAGAGCATGGAAAACAAGTTAATAATCGACCTATGCTCCTTGTTTTTCATGCTTAGGACTACAGACATAGAAATGATAACATCTGTTTTTTAAAAAACTTTTTATAGTAAATAGAATGTCTTTTACATCTCATGTGAAAAACAACAACAGAAATTGTAGGTCAAGGAATGGGTGATTTAACGTCTATTTTTAATAGGAGTTCTTTAAAGAAGGAGAGATCAGATATTGCTGGGGAGATCACGCAGCATTCAGAAAACTTTGTGAATTACTCGTGACAGGCTGAGCCTGCCATTCTTTGTACGACTTTCCAAGTTCACACAAAGGTTACATGGCTACCAAGATGAAAAGCAGTCTCATCTGTTTTTTTCTACCACAGCCTTTTTCCATTACTAAAAATGAGGATTGTGATGAATCATGTCTTCAACTGAACATCAAACACAAGTCTGTAGTCTTCAGTGAGCATTAAATATAGATGCGAATATAAATAGAGAAGAGGAGGTTATTATGTAGGAAGGAGGAGGATAATAGCAAGGCACAAGTCAGCTATTTAACATATGCTTTCTGTCCCCTTGGTATCACACGTTCTTTTATCTCAGGAGAAGAGGGTGATGGGTGAGCATGACCCTGTCACAAGCTATAGGCTCTCAGTAGAAAATTGGTGATGAATAGTCACTACCATCTATGAAGCAATTGAGCTTCTGCTTATATCTTGGTAAGTATCTGAATGGGTATTTCAAGTCGGCTTTGTATTCACACAGCTTCCTCCAGCAATGTTTTGTGTTACTCCCCGGCACACAAGACACAGAGGAACCCTGATTTTAAACCTGCCTCTTTTATTATGAGAACGTGTCGTTGAGAGGCTGCAATTGAATCTACTGTTCCTACCATGGTCAGATAGCAACTTCTTCTTAAGAGGTTTTCCTCCTGAAGCCTCAGCTTATCACTCCAAGCCCTCTGCAAGCTGCTACAAGCAGTGCTCTGCACTGTTTCATTTGATCCAGGGTGCAAGCAGGTCTTTTCTTTCAGTAAAGATTTATTTAAGTGAATCCATTTAATATCCTGCCACTACAATGTTCAGCTACCACAGTATTAGATGGGACATTTGGCTTGAAGGACTCCTGGCTGTGTCTTATTCGGCGTCTGTGCCGCCAGTGACATCAGTACTCAGCCTGTGTGCTCACGATGGTTTTCAGACCTACTTCCACAACCAAATTCAGTGGTTTCTTTGACCCTGTGTATCTTCTGGATATAAATGCTAAGACCAATGACTTCTTTGCCCCAGCCACATGGTTCTTTGTTGATCCTGGGGAAGGCATTGACTGCGGTGGCCCTGTTAGAGTTTCATACAGGTCCAACACCATTCCCAGTGTCACTTGTGGCTGCTGCATAGTGGGGCATGCAGCACCCTGACCACATGCCACCCTTGTTCCTCTGTGCTCCTCACAAAGCTGACATTTAAGAGTACTCCAGGTGGGCAGGGAATTCTCTGTGCGGAGGGATTTCCCAGCTGAGATCCTACCATAGGCAGAAAAGAGGATGGGCCTGTTGGTCCAGCTCCTGTGACTTGAGCATGGATTCTGAGAGAACTATGTTAGAGAAGATAAATGAAGACTTGCATGGTGAAGAAACCATTTCCACCAGGCTGAGGTCGGAACTGGCACCATCTAGATTCCATCTGGTACTGAGGTGCATGCCACCCATCTGTTTGTAGTGTCTGATGGGTCTTATCGCATTTTGAATCTGTACTGAGTAACTGACTAGTGCTACATTTCAACCCTTCTTCTCTTCTTTGTCCATTGAGAAAATGCTAGTTCAAAAACTATTAGTGCTGGTTGGTTTCCTTTACAAATGACCGAATTATATTGTACTGAAATAACTACACACTTGTCCCCACTTGTGGGTGGTGTTGGGAGTCTTCCTCGTGACATCGCAGTTATTTTGAGACAAAGTTTTAAAGATCTGATTCATACGGTTGTTCACAAACTGGAAACTTAACAATAAGACATAATGGATCATACCATGAATTTTATAGCCTTCACTATAAAGCAAAGATTACAAGTACTATGTAACTTCAGGTTAAACTTTTTTTAAAAAGCTTTTAAAGCTCAGGAAAGAGAATCAAAAGTCATAATTCAGATATAGTCCCTTTAATTAATCCATCTAAAGATGAAATAGGGCCCTCTAAAAACTCTATGAGGATATCTGTAGCAGAAAACAAGTCATATCTGCTCTACATACACGTCTTCAGTGTATGTCTTCAATGAGCAGAAGAGCCCTTAATGATTGGGCTTAATTGTTACTCATCAACACCACTGCACCATCTGTCCTGAAGTGGTAATTTTCTGTGATAGCTATATAATACCACAACATCAGTGCTCTTCAAATATCAGGATACTGAATTAATCATGAAGGGATTTTCATTAGCACTGGAAAAAAACGCCTCAATTAAGAAGACTTCCTTTAAAAAGATCTGGTCAAAGATCATTTCAACCTTTCAAGGAAACTAAAAGCATATGACAGCGGGCTGCTAAGCTCTGCACTGGTCCCGATTCCTCCAAGGGTTCTTCTTGACTCTTTCCTTAGATATCTTTCTTGAATTAAATTTCTACTTTTCTTCTGTGTTTAAACTTCGTGACAGGACACAATATCCTTTCCAGATTCTTTGCTTTGCCTGAGCTGCTCCTGAAGTCACATGTCAGGTATGTGTCAGGTATGTCTGCTACAAAATGAATTTTGGCTATGTACTTTCCAAAAGCTACAGGACCTGCTTTGGCTATACACTACCTAGGAGGAGCGACAGATCTTCAGCTTCCCATCAAAAAGATGTGATAGGAGGGATTTGAAGACACTACATGAAGTTGTAGGGGAGAACAGATTTCAAATATCTGCCAGATTTTGCCAATAATAGCAAAGAGATGAAGCTGTACAGGGGTTTAGGCTAGCTGGAAACCACAAGAAGAGCACAGCAGGAGAGACCTAGTAACTCCATAGGACTTTCCCATAAGGAAAAGAAGCATTTGAGGAAACGACAGGACAGTTGCTAGGTACAGACATGGTCTTTCCATACATGAAGTCATTTAAGATAGGCTGAAGTCAAGCAGCTACATTCTGGAAAAAGTGTCTGAAATGAATTTTCTACAGTTTGATCTTCTGTTCTGACTCCAAAAAATGTGTGCTACTATTAACATGATTTGACTCTAATGGAATGACTTTGCTGGCAAAAAGATGTAAAGAGTTACACAGAATAGTAAGGCTGGGAAGACCCTCAAGAGACTGCCGAGGCCAAGTCCTTGCCCTGTGATTACCATCCTCACTCCTGGGTTCTCTGCAAGCTTGGCAGGTGGCCTGCTGCAGGGCCTCACCATCCTCGCTGCTGGAAGGCTTCTTATGGTGTCTAGCGTGCATCCAGTTAGCCTGCTGCATACGCCCACGCTGTCTGGTCTGCTCAGCCATGGCAGTGAGGAACAGTCAGCTTTTCTCTTCTTCCCTGTAATCTTTTATGTATTAAAAGTCAAATTCCCCCAGAAGTGTTTGTGATCAGTGTTTTGGAGATAACATTCTGCGCAACAGTTTGATGCTCCAAGACTTTCACAAACGCAACGGAAAGCAACAGCTGTCTAAACTCTTCCAGCCACTGCTAATAGACTTCCTCCTCTCTGTCCTGAGCCATTTGATGGCACATGCAGTGAAATGTCAAACATGGAAAGCCCCTTTGGCACAGAGCCCGTCTTTTCCTTGGATGGATGAGAATGTCTGACTGTGAATCCGTCTTGGCTGCTGCGATGATGCTAAGCAAGGCTCTGCTTAGTAGTACCGTCCAGCTAGCAGCCCACACAAGCCTGCAATTTTCCTCTTACCCAGGGGTTGAACACAATGCTGCTAATCACAACCCAAAGGGCTATTTACGGCCTAATTATAACTCCCCGTTGAGCTTAACGACTACTCTTTAGGGTCAGCTATTTTGAATTTTAGTTTGCCCAGGAAGTGCAACACAAACATTTCTCTTGTGTTACCATTTCCTTTACATGCTGGGCTGTGTAACTGTGCTCCACGTGCAGGAGAAATCAGCACCGTAACAAGGAGTGCAGTCAGCCCACCTTGTGGACCCTTATAAGCACCAGGATGAAGCTTGAGGATTTTCAACATGCAAAATCACCTTACTTGAACTCTTATTTTTTAAATGATCCTTTATGTTATAATTAAAACCACTTACATGAACAATAACAGTTCATTTTTTCTGCCCTACTGATGAGACGAGGAAATTAATGCAAGAAAGCCTGTAAACAAACTTCTTGACAAGGTCTGTTATATCTGGGGAGGGTCCTGGCATGAGAGAGATGCCTGAGTGCATCCAGGACCTAGTCTTTGCAGTCACTAAGGACTTGGAGTGGCTTCTTGATTCTGCTGTGGCTTTTCAGCATGACCTTCTGTTGTCTTCCCAGGAGAAGACCAAGAAAAGAGGGCATGAGCTCCTACAGGCTCTGGAAAGTATCTTGGAGCTTGGAGGTGAAATCTAGGCACCATGAAAGCCTATGTGATTTCAAAAGGCTGAGGACTTTCCCCGAGATGGTTTCCTAATGTTTATCCAAACCCTGTTTGGAGTAACTGAGATTTATTCCTATTTGGAATAAATTTTAGAGCATCCTCCTCATTGCTGCAGACAGAGCAATGGACTCAGCTTGCCATTCTTAACACAACGATTGCACTTTCTTATGTTTTCTCACTTGTCAGTACATTTGCTTATTGCTTTTTTTTTCACTTTCTTGGTATCATTTCTTTTTCACTTAAATCTCTTGCAATACTAACAGGAGGACTTTTCTGAAAGAACAAAAGAGGAGCACGTATGCATCTAGGTTCCTGTATTTGACCTTGCTTGAGGTTAATGAGCCAATTAATTTTATACAGGATCCTGGCATGTGGACTGCTTCACTTTGCTGTGTAAACAGTGTAGCTGGTAACACTCATCTGCTCTCTGCACCCTTAAATTAGGCCTAAAAATTATTAATCAGAATCCCATGAAAGCCTGAGCTATTACATTTATATATAACAAAGCCTCTTAACAGCAAAAATACAAGAACTATTGGCTGCACATACATGCACCCTCACTCTCCCTCTCCACCCAGCATTTGTGTTATTACAGCGTTAAAAAGGAGTTTTTAAACCTTGGAAAATCATGACGACGAGAGTTACAGTTTCAGAAACTATTAAAAATAGTTGAGTTTCCTGTGTACCCTTATTTACATCATCATGCTATGCTAGTTAGAGGAGTTTAGCCTGCAGAGGGTTCTATGCAAGATGCTCAGTCTCCAGTTGCTGGAGGACCTAGAGTTGATGTGTGGCTGGACTGAACTTAGAATGGGGACTTCTTTGGGCATGAACATGTAACCCTGGCCCGGCCTGCAGGAGAACTGCTTCCAAAGCCTTTCTGAAAACTTGTGGCCATGTGTAACAATATCCCATGTCCAATATCCTCTTCTCTTTAGGGAGCCAAGCCAGCCTGTCCAGCTCACTGAATTCTCTGCTTCAGGAGGCTTCAGTGCTGGTAAGGTCCCTGGCAGAGGGGTCCCTCCTTCCCATAGCAGAATTGATGCATGTGAGGAAGTGCTGAGAGGGGAGTCATGGGGTAAAGCACACCTATTAACTGTTTTTTCTTTTAATTCAAACAAAACTCAACCAAAAAATAAACTAGTGAAAAATGATAGGGGGGATGAGCATGGTAGTGAGGTTGGGTGAAGAGGGAAAGAGGTCCCAGGGCATATCAGGAGGAACAAATTCCTCAAGGTGTTCATGAAGCCCCTGAGAACAAGTGAAAATACATAGCACATGAAAGATATCAGAAAGAGCCAGTTTATCTTGTGTTTTACTCTTCCATGGAGCTCTACATACACTTATTGCACTGCACAGAGATGAACAGCAAGGAATCCCTTTGCTCATTAGTGTGACCTTCGTGCTGCTATAGCTAGGAAATGTCTCTGGAGAGGGGTTTGACAGTAACAAGCATCTCATCTTGCCCTCAGGATCAGGCAGAGATTCTCATGCCAAAGAACAGGGGAAAAAAACAGAAAATATAGTTCTTTCTGGAGATTCTACCTGTATGCTTGGTGTCAGTCTGTAAGAGATATTCCAGTACTAGTCAGGCCTGCACCCACGTGATTTTTTAAAAGTCTGGAGATACACATCCTATCTTACTAGTGCTGTTCATCCCACTCTAACACCCTTCTGTTCTGCAATGGACCCTATGAAGGTGCTGTCCTGTCCATGGGTTTGGTCCATTCTCAGCTTGAATGTATTTGGGGCACATGATAATGAAGCATGAGGATGCTAAGGAAGGCTCTTCCTGGATGAAAACGTCATGGTTTTCCAGTAGTAACACTGGTGACTGTGGATGGTATCTAGCACATCAGCTAGTTCCAGTCTTAATATGTCCCACAGATCAAGAACTGGTGCAATGGGCTGCATCTACTTGCTCACCCACCCTAAACTAGAAGTAAGAAAGCTATTGCATCATTTCTCCCATGTAAAAGACTTTGCAGCTGGTTAGGAGTCATCCAACTCTTACGTCATGTTTCCTGAATACTTTGTTGGAAAGGAGGGGAGACATGGAAGGGACTGCACTATTCTCTGGGTAAGTTGAGGATGACACTCAGTAGATGTGCACTGGAACAGCCCAATTGTCATTTCATGAAATGAGGAACTGGAATGGCATCGTATCACTGCTGATGGTAACAAATGCCAGCCATCTTCTCCTCAGTCTCATGGGTGCAATTCCTAAGACTGAAATGGAAATTCATGCATTCCCATCACAAAATGAACCGCATTATTTCAATGGTAGATTAATACCTGTGAACCTACCTAGAGAATAAAAATGTAAACATTTTTCTCCATTGTATAATGATGATATTTAAGGATCATACCAGATAGTGAGCCACAAACATTGTATTGAGTAATGGCAAGTGAAGGTCACTAAAACAGTATTCCTATGGCTATTGCTCCAAGCTCAGGCTGATTCATTACCAAAGGAGGTCATGAAGAGGGAATGACAAAGGGAAAATAGCAATGGAAAGAAAAGTACTTGGAGAGCACACTATTTCTGTCTTATTGTTCCACACTAATCTGCACTGACTGATGTTGGAATGGTAGTTCCCTAGAATAGATGCACATCAGTTCATCTTCTTTCCTGACATTTCTTGTCCTACAGGAGAGCACAAAAGGGGTGCATGGGGCATGGAAAAATCAGAGGTCTGTTACCAGGGCGGCCTTATCAGTGCTGGCCAAAGTGGCAGAAATTGAAGGATCAAGAACAGTGCGGATGCAGCTGGTACGAACCAGAGACAAGCCCAGGGGTAAGTTTGGGTACTTATGGTAGAAACCACTACTCGATGGAGAGTCTAAGCCTGGACTGGTGCATGGCTACCAACAGCCATACAGCTATAGCCATATTACTGCTGTTCTTTGAGGAGATTTCTTCAGCTGCAGTCGTTTTTTCTTCACTTGACGAGCGTGAGAGAATTTATTTTCCCTGCCTAATATAACTGCTTGGGGTATATTTTGAATATTTAAAGCACCATGCTGTATTGCAGGGATCAGACTGTAATTTATCTTGACTGTTACTGTGTTTTTGGCCTCAATATTTATTCTTTATGAGTGTCAATAAAGAGTTGGCCTGATGGCCAATTAACGATGTTCTATAATCTGACTCTATATTGCCAGTTTGGCACACAACAAGATGCCCTGAGGTGTCATTTTCATCTTTTGAAGTCTACTTCATTTTGCTGGAGAGATAATAGCAAAAACATCCCAACATGATGTTTTTTCTAAAGCTTGCCCCAGAAGTTCCTTTTCACTAAAGCTTTCACAATATTTTTTCTGCATTTCAGTTTGAGTCAGCTCATCTTCCCCATTTTCTGTCTTAAATTTTACATTCTCAGTAACCCCAAATTAAAGCTTATTTAAGCAGTCTGAGCTGGTTTTCAAATAGTCTGAAGTGGAGCTTTCATTGGGAACTCCTCTGTCCAACCTCAGATTCATTTACAACACAATTCAACATGAAAAGTTTGTCAAGGTTTGTTAGTTTGTCAGGGAGCTGGGAGCAGAACTTGTGTTTATAATCACACTTGAAGTTCCATGGTAATCCATCCTGCAAATGCTCAGGTGTGGTTTTACATTTAACAGTTGCTTTCAGTGCAATTACATGGATGCTTAAAATTTGGGAAGAACTGAGGTATTTTCCAGGACTAGGTCCTGAATAGTTTCTGAATTTAATGCGGCTCAAATAATTTCAAAAATAATATGCAAAAAGTAGCTGCATGTACTATATTCTAAATGAAAATGCACCTTTTAGTTTTCCTCTTTCTACAGGGACTCTGTAATAGAAAACAGTCACATCTGTCTATTTACTACCATTCTCAATGACATCTTAATGAAAATTAAGAGCTGCATATTTTCTGTGCCAGTATCACTCTGGCATTTATTAACTGACTGAGCTAAAAACTAACCTTAGATAGAAATAAAGAAAACATGAATCCAATGTGACTTGATGCTCTCTATAGTTAATAGTCTCATTAGTGATGCCACTGTTTTAAATGATGGTAGAATAACTCAATATGCACATTAATGTAAGACATTGATAGATTATTAATTATGCAAATGCAGGACCAGAGTCCTCGCTTGTATAATTTCAGGGAAGCCAAATCACGCCAGAAACAAAATTGATCCACGTTATTCTAAGTATAATTGTGATGATTAAATTAATACAGAATTGCTATCTGCATATCTGATAAAAGCCCAGCCTGACATTTTATAAAATCAGAAAACTGTGAAATGAGCACCAGGGGCTCTTTAGAGTTAAAGGACCTCAAGGGGTTGTGTAGTCCATTTCTTGGCTGCAGTGCAGGAGCAGTGATGCCTGGGTTATTCCTGGCAGATGTTCGTCTAATCTGTTCTTAAGAAATCCTGAATTATGGAGATTCCAAAAACTTTCAATCTCTTTCCACGCTTGACATCTGCAGTCTACATAAATCACAGGACATTCAGAGATATTGAAAGGCAGCTAGATGTGTCTGTTTCTTGCAGCAATCAAAAGGTGTTAGATACTTAAATACTTTTGATGATTTGGGTCTTTGTGACCCTGATTTTTATTTGTTACATATTTGAAGGTCTATTTACTAATCATATATACTGAGCTAAAACCAAAATCACATTGTCTAGCAGTACTCACTGGATACAATGATGTTAATATACAATGAACTCATCCAGAGGCCTGGTTTGTATTCTGTGTTCCCAGCAGGTATGTGCTGGTGCTTATGTGAATGCCACTTACTCAACGCTGATGACATTGCTGAAGAACACTAGCCTAGAAAAATAAACGTTATCCAGCTAAAAAGGAAGATTCAGAGGTCTGATTTTATCAGAATTCCATAGCTGGAATAAATTAATTTTCTCAATATCCATTAGGGGACTAGTATTGTAGTGCTTTAATGATATCTCTGCATGAATCAATGTTTTACACGGAATTGCTTTGACTTTCACAAATATCGAGAGAGTGCCTAATTGATTGTCAGACTCCTTAAGTAGCATTGATTTTACTGCTGCAATATTCAGATGATGAGGTAATTGCATCTTATCAACTTATTGAAAAAGTCTTGTTAAAGCAATCAATGGCCACGGACTTCTCCAGCTTCCTCATTTCTCTTTGGGTGCTATTCTGGTTTTTCCTTTTTGTTTTGCAGTCCGCTGGGTCTGGACCCTGGGAGGTGGGGTAGCAGTCATTACAGTACTGTATCCCCAGATACCACAAGGTTACCACTGTTATTTCTCACTTTCGGCAAAAATATCAACCTGTGGCAAAGCACTGACAAACTGTGACCTTCGGTGGTGCTCACTGTACCAGCGAGGGGAAGGCAGCAGGAGTTTGGCTCAGGAGACAACTTGTTCACAGAGATAAGTATTTGGTTGCCCGTGTGATGGTGGTATAATATCTACATGGAATATTTTTGCAAATGGTATAGCAGTAGAAGGGGAGTTCTGGGAATCACTACAGTGTGAAAACATAGCCTGCTTGATGCTGTGAAACTGCACTATGTTCTGGTGCTTGCATTAACAGGAATGCTATTAAATACCAAATTGCTCATGCTGATTCAGGCATCTAACGGCATCCTCAGCTCCGCATGCACTCTGCAAGACCCCTGCCTCAATCCGAGCCTTACTGCATCTTCACAAGAACCTTCTCTTTTTCTGGATTACTCCAGCAATCACCTATTGATCACCAGCTGCCAGAAGCTTTAATCCGATTACAGGCAATAAAACTGGTTTCTATCTCTGGCGCCTGAGTCAGGTTTCAGTGCAAGGGAAAAAGGATGACATCACCCCTGCCTGCATCTGTGTTGGGCAGCTAATGAAATTACACGAAGAGTTTGAAGACCATTAAAGTCAATGTTGATCCTTATTATTATTAAGAGCACTTTCAAATTTACTGCACCACAGGGCAGGCTTGAAAGCATCATTTTTCAAAGGTGTGTGCATTGCATTGGATTGCAGGGAAGAGCCCTGCTGGCTGTAGAGGATGCCGGCAGCAGAGGGAATCAATTCCGAAATTAATTGGCTAGAAGTCTGCATAGCTCCTTTCCTGTACAGACCCACACATCCCATTATTTGGCGATCACGGGCACAGCAGTGACCTTGCGATAAGAAAGCCCCAGGTGGGCTTCAGAGCACCAGAAGGAGTAGGTGGTTTGCTGAGGTCTCCTCCTGCAGCCTGGTGCAGCTCCCAAGTTGCCTGGTGCCACCAGGGTGGTCTTGGCTCCTCTCTGGGCATGGCTGAGCTCTGTGCAGGGGCACAAGTGGCCCTCGCTCACCCCAAGCGGGTTATTTCCTTCTAGCTCACGCTGTTGAGTTCTGTCTGTGTCTGCCCTGGCCATTTTCTTTTCTTCTCCAAAGTTGCCACTGCCATTCTGAGGAAACGTGGGAGATGTTGCGCTTTGCCTTAGCCAGTGCGCAGGGAAACTCACTGTTATCTGACAGACTGAAATCCCAGACTGGCTGAGCTGCTGTGGTTACCAAGGCCTGACTTTTTCCGTGGAAATGGCAGGTTGAAATAGCATTTGCACAGCCTTTTTACTGTTCTGGTACTTTTCTGCTCACTGGAGAAACGAAGAAGCCACCAAACGCCCTCAGTTCCACTGCAGGAAAGGGATGGCAAGAGGGTTAGGTAGAGGGAATGTATACATGCATAGGTCAGTGCTTTCCAACCTGCTCCTCATAGTTCTCCATGGAGACTGATGCGAAGCCAAAGGATGCTTGGAAATATTCTCGTAAACTGCTGATGGACGAGCCACAGATTCAAAGTAAGCACTTAGGAGCACACTTGCTTGAAAGGCTTAGAGGTGAAGTTTTGCATTCAGCAAATCCATCAGTGTATTTATTGGTGGAGCTGAGATCTCCACCCTTGCAACTCTCCCTCCATCTCCTGAAGCTTTCAAGCAGAGAGGGAGTCATGTCCATGGAAACCCTCAGAAAGCTATTTGTGCCTTTCAGTTTTGTACTGGCTTATCCCAAAGTGCTCTAATGCCTTTGCCATAGGGCTATAATGTGTAAGGAGTGGCTGGGAAACCATGTGCTTCCCTGAGTGGATAATGGTGCACAGTTTTCCCGGCTTCTTTTTTTTTTTTTTTTCCCATTTCCAAGGCACCAGAGGCCATTTGCAATGGTGAAAATTGTATAATCAGAATGAGCGTGTCATTCGAGTCATTTGAAACTTGCCCCTCATCAAATCCTAATTGCATTTGCAAGATGTACAGCACCAGCCTCAGCATGACAGAGCAGCATCTATTAATACTGGTAAGATGAGGAACTGCAAAGAGACGGCACAGGCAGAGATGCCCTTAAATAAAAAGGGTAAGTTTTCAATTAACAGATTAATCCAAGGAGCCAGCAATAGGTTCATCTCTCACAAACAAATGTTTTCTTTCTGTGGATGCCTAAAATAACTTCACAATAGTTAAATAAAAATGGAGTTAAATAAAAAATTAAATAAAAATAACAAAATTTAACAATAATACTTTTGTAAGTATATATGTGGAAGGACAAGTTTCTTGTTTATTGTGCTTTTTTACCAGGTACTTGTCAGGCTGTAAGATCTGTCCATAATACAGCTACATGCAGGTTCTAAAGTAGTCAGCCCAGTCAAAAGCAGTGAGGAACGTTTTGCTGGCTAGCAGCCATAGATTTTCTTATTTTAATGTGGAAATGCCACTATAGGGACATTAAACACTATGACTGCAGTAATGCTAGAACCAATGTCCTGAAAATGAGAAATTCCAGGGAAATGATGTACTATACAAGATATTTTCCAGCCCCCTGCACCACCACTGAAGCCTTGCATATATTTTGCTCCTTCATTTTCATATATATTATATTGCCCATCAGTGTGCTGCTGCATGCTGCACATCAGTGAGACCTGGTGACATAGTGCTTGGATGCAGAGATAGACCACGAGCAGTTGCTTTGCACTTGGAGCCTGTAGGTCTGAAATAGAATTTCCCCTCTGGAAGCTGCTAAAAACTAATTTGGCCGCCTTAGGTAAATGTCTGCTGAGGATGTACTCTCAGTCTGCTCATGTACTATGGCTCCAGTGTTGTCTGCAAATCTGTAGGAAAAGCATTAACTCACCTAAAAAATTTAAAATGGCAATTTAGTAATCCTCCAAGTGCTTCCTTTAAAAAAAAAAAAGTTAAATCTCCTGCAAGGTGTTCAAAGGAGGAAAGACACAAAGTACTGCTGTGAGATCCACAAGGCTCCAAGGCTCTGGATCCATGGCTTGTAACAATGTGGATATGTGGGACAAGTTTCTGACAAGTCTAAAGAACAACCCAAGAGGCATGAGCATTGAGAAGACCATTACAAGAGCAGGAGGTGTTAGCTTAAAGCCCAAAGGCAGCCTAACAGCCGTTTTATTTTTAGGTTTTGAGAGGAAGGGAACCCTGGGATGTCACAGCAGTGTCAGGGCAGGCTCTTGACTCCCCTTCGTGTGAAAGAGCAACCCAGAAAGTGAAGAGGGGGACCATGAAATTGTGCTGCTCACCTTCCTTGTCCATGGAAGTACACAGAAAATCATCTCCTGCTTGGCAGCCCAGATGTGTTGCCTTGCCCTTACCAAGGCCCTGCATTTGGCAAGAGCAAAAGACTTGATCAAAGATCAGCTACCAGCTGCAGCAGGGCGAAGGAGCTCAAAGACTGTGGCTTAGAAATGCTTCCCTCCATCCATCCTAGTCCTTCTGTCAAGTAAAGATAAATTGACCAAATGGCCCAGAAAAGGCTTAGGAAGACCAGCTATTCTGACAACAGCCCTCACTCTGAACATATGGGAAAAGTGATGATGATGGAAAAGTATTTCTTTTTTTTTCAGCTGATCCCTTTTCAAAATGTAAGGAAATGCCCCATATCAATATTACAGCTATTTGAGCAAAAACAAAAAACAAACAAAAAACAAAAACAAAGAAAAGAAAAGCACAATTAACATCTGATAGGGTAAGAATTCATAGAAACAAGTGGGTATCCCAAACACAACCCTGTCCCCACAGATGCTGATTGAATTTCGGGATTATGGAGCCAAGTTCCTCCTTTCATGCTGATCAACCTGTGGGCTGTAGAATCACACTTTGATCAGAGTCCAATAAATAGCAATTTTTGTCATAGGTTACATTAAAGAGCCTCAATTAATTTACAGGCTAAGCCATGATAAATTTCACTACTCTTCCACATTTCAACATTTGCTTCAGAATAAATTACTGACTATATATTGTGTGTTCTATCTATACAAAACCATATTGCAGTCTGTTAACT
Source organism: Rhynchotus rufescens (assembly GCA_032273925.1). Taxonomy (NCBI): domain Eukaryota; kingdom Metazoa; phylum Chordata; class Aves; order Tinamiformes; family Tinamidae; genus Rhynchotus; species Rhynchotus rufescens. Next base: position 52,411 of record JAVCKT010007588.1, read on the forward strand.
TAAAAAAGAGATAGGGGAGAGAGAAAGCATTCTAATTTCTCATCAGTGTAAGAAAAGATAAGAAAAAAATATTAATGCCATGAATAATGGGTTTCTGAATAGAGAAGGATGAGTTTGCAAGAGAAGAGTCTCAGGCACTGATCCTGGTCTCAGTCAGATCTGGGATAAATTCACTGGAGTCATTATAGCACAGGTGGTAGCTCAGGATAGGCTGCTGGCTTCAGGGATAATATATTTTTTTAAGATGCAGTTTATATAGGCCAGATTCTGCTTTGATCTTCATGGCTGTGAATCTGGTAAAATGCCATGAAAGCTCGTGGTGTCTCTCTGGGTTTGCATGAGCATCACTGAATCAGAGCCATGGAGCAGGAAGCAACTGCAATCTGGTTTTATATTTCGTAGTCACATTAAAAATGATGGCTGGGGACCTACTGAAAAGCAACATATTGTCAATCTGGAAAGCTGTTTAAAAACTTCTCTGCAAACTCTTTCTTAATTTTTAGCATGCAACTTAGATTTTTTTTTTTTTTTTGTGGCATGATTTTCTGACTTTTCAAGCCACAGATGCCCAGCTGACCTCAGGGAGCCTCTGACAGTGCCTGGTGCCACCACAGACCACCCGATGAAAGCCTCTCCTCCACTCTTGCCATTCCCTGGGCCCGTGTGTGCGTGCACTGGGCAGAAGGACAACCTTAACAACCTGCCCCTATGGAGCCAAGGCTATCAGCAGAAGGTCTCCCACTAAAGAAAGTATTCCAGAAAATTGCATTTACGACAGAAAGAAATATACTGTAAACAACGGTTCTGCCCCTATTTTCTGTGGTGCATAGATGGTAGCTCCAGCTGAGAGAAAAGCACCCAGAAGGTGCAGAAACGGGGCCATCCCTGTACTCAGCTATGATAAACCTGTCCAGAGGCCCATGATGTTATCCTAGAAAAAAGGGGGCTGCCATGTGTAGAGTATTATTTTCTCCATTATCCTCTGGTAGGAGGAATTCCTACAGTCAGGAGAGATGCTGGGGACTGAGTGTCTCCCAGGACTGCAGGTTGGTGGATGTCGCCTGGCGCAGCTCCTTGCTCCTGGAGCAGGCTGCAGCGGAGGCCGTGACAAATCTGCCGCAACACAGGCTGTTTTTCCAATACAAAGACACAGAAGGTGGCAGTAGGAGCAGAGGCCTTCTGCTGCCTCAGCAGGAATGCTGCTTAGAGTGCATCCAGCCTCTTGCTACACAAGCTGTGGTGGGATACCTTATGTAGAGAGGAAATCAGGCTGTGGAAGGTCCTGGGAAAGCCCGAGGATGCTGCAGATCTGTTCACAGGAGTTATCATCATGGTAGAACCATCCTCTGTGCCACTGATCCAGGGCTCTGGCACTGCTGTTTCTGCTCAAGCGAGTTCCCCTCGGCACTAAGCACCTGCCCAGGGCCACGGCAGCCCGGCTGCTGTGGGGTGGGTGTAGGGAACAGGAACAAAACAGTAATGAAATGGATGTGGTGATATAAATATGTGTGTGGGGGAGAGCTGCCTGAGCGAACCTGAAGGAGAAGGACTGAATTTCCGCCAGGGACAATTGCTTTCTTAATTGTCCAGGGTTTCAAGTGCTTTGGAATTCAATTTATTATTTCATTGCCAAAACCCTACTGTGAGAGAGAGACTATTATCCCTATTTCACAGAGATGTTGGAGAAGGGATTTATCAAGACTATTATTTGCAACCATTGGTACATATATTTTTGCATTAAATCTACATTCAAATGCTTCAGACTTGATTTTTTCATTTCAGGGAACTGATATGCAAGGGAGGAAGCCAGAACTGGAGTTACACTGAGTCCCTTGTTTAGTTTAGTCAACCATTTTTTCTTTTTAATGAGAAGGCTGAGTTTGTTCTGTATGTTTCTTGATCAGTTAAACCAGGTGAAAGTCTCCTTTGCAAAAGCATGTGCGTATCTGTCTAACTTTGCAATTGCTGGGAGATTTTGGAGGGTCTCATAAAGCAGAATTTCTCCAGTTCTACCATCCTGCCCCACTGTGGGCAGCACAGGCAGCAGTTCAGCAGAAGGAAGGTCAGACACTGGCTCCATCTCTGAGTGAGAGGCCAAGAGAGGAAGATGTATGTCCAGTGGAAAAGTATCCTTGTTCTTTCTTTCTTTCTTTCTTTCTTTCTTTCTTTCTTTCTTTCTTTCTTTCTTTCTTTCTTTCTTTCTTTCTTTCT